>JAHKKF010531071.1:0-22505 GCA_019740295.1 Labeo calbasu | reverse complement strand
GGCCCAGATCCGGCCCACATCTGGTTTGGGCCAGATCTGGGCCAACACTATGTTGCTGTCTGTATTAAAAAACACTTGCGTTATAAGTGAAGCTATCTACACTGTATGATGAATAAATCCCTTACCACACATTGCATACGTCTGCGACGCGTTACGTTCCGCCACCTGAGCAAATCGCGGCCACTCTAGTCAATGCTTGTGTTTATACCAGCAGCATCACGGCTCTTTGAAGTGTCCCAGAAGCGCCTCTCCGCACGGCATCGCAAAAGTTAGGCTAATTCCCCACCTCGTCCCTACCCACCCCCCCAACCATTCGAATTTCTGTAGGCGGGATTTATTTTAATTGATATTCTAATCATAACACCGGGAAAACAACGCTGTAGTCCAAAGGAGCCATTCGTTGTAGTTCTTGAAAAGGGATTTGTTAAAAACTAAATATCTCCTTTTGGAGTGGGCTTTGAGATATGTAACCTTGTAGATCTTTTTTATGCCCAAACATACACATCACACACTAAAATTAAAATATTGAAAAAGCATAATAGGACCCCTTTAAGACCCACCTGTCACACGAGCCCCGCAAGCATTTGCTTCCCTGCCCAGGTCGCCAAGTGAAATCCTACAAAATATATGTGGCGCCTTCTCTGCAATATTAAAATTCAGCCTTTTCCCAGGCGCGCTAATGTGCCAAATGTTCAGATTCATGCACACTGTGAATAAGTGCATAAATGTCAAATAGATTGTAAACAGCCTCCTGTATTATTGTACGGTGGGAGTTCAACCTAGATATGGTTCATTTAATTCTGACCAGGTGGTACCTGACTCTACAGGGCTTCAAAACAAACATTCATCATGTGAGCGAGAGTGCTCAACCACTCAACCGCTGGCTTAATATCTGTCCCGCCATGCACACGTTACCACACGCAAAGCCCGGGCTGCTCTCCTGAGTTCCGGCGTCATCGTATTTATCTTTTTTTTGCTCATTTGTTGAAGCGGAGTGCCTTTGAAAAACCGCCCCCGCCGGTACAGTAGGTTCGACGTTTTTTTTTTTTTGCTGCCGATGCCCCATTTGTCACACACGTCAGGAAATATTTCCCCTCCGCTAACACAAATACCAGCATTATGCATATGCAAGTTAATTCATGTTCATCCATTATGGCATCATTACTGTGATTAATTCTCATAACAAGCACTGTTGCTTGCAGAAAGCAAAGCTTTGCCCCGCAGTTTCATGCCATTGGTGAGAATTGCTCAGATGCCATGGAAGGATGCATGTTTTTTCAAGCAGGCACCTCATTATCATCTGCGCAGGCCGTGTAATGCTCACAGCGAGCTGGTTGAGTACAAAGTAGCAGATGGAGGGATAGTTAGGGCCGCTTGATTAGATCAGTGTCTAAGATCATTTCATGATCTTGAGTGCGCTTGGGTTGTTAAAGTCAGAGCCTGTTGAGGATAGGATTGGTGACACTGAGGTCTGTGATCTCACACCAGCGAAAAACAAAACAGGGCTTGTTCCTGTGTTGTGTCGACTTCAGCACTTTCTAATGGGTGGAATGTGGTTTAATTGAATCCAGCTAATTTCTACCATGCAGATGGTGCCTCGCGACGGCATAGCCTAAACTGCGCTGGCAATTTTATGGCTAATTTGTATTTATATTCTCCTCCCGAAACAAATAGAGGTGGTTTAGATGTTCCATGGGATTGCAAGCTCATTTAGCAGGCAGAATTGATCTTCTCGGCGGCCGGGACGCGGAAGGGGCTCCTCCTGGGAAGGGGTGAAGAGGAGCCAGAGACGTTTCACTTAATTGAGGCTTAAACTTGGCTGCCTCTTTTGCCCTGCTCGTACAATAAAGGCACCTCTGAGCATTGCTGGGAAAATGTAGGCTATTTGTTTGGGGGGATATTCAGATTCTTCCAGGCCATTAATCTAATTTCTTTTCCAATCCAGATCCCTATTAACGATAACCTTCTTGGCACATGGCTGAATCAAATTTGCACATCATTTGCAAAATTTGAAGATTAAATAAAGCAGAAGTCACTCGCTCGACACGTAGATACACAGTGCACTTTTGAGCGTTATAGCTCTTGGTCAGCGGTGTGTGTGATATTGGCTGAGGCTATGCATTATTCATTCACCTAATTATAGAGATATGCATATCTGATTCTGTCTGTTTTATGTCTTGTGGCACTAGGATGAACCTTGCTGATGTATGTAGGCTGTAATATATAAAGACCCTCTTGCCTTTTCTCCAGCTACTATCATGGCTTTTGACAGATAACAGGCTGCTAAGGTTGGTGATAGGAGGGGATCCTGGCTTTTACAGGAATAGGTTGACAGCTTTTATTTACATGAAAATCGCCTGTTAGAGCTGTCATCAAGTGATATGCTTGGGATTTTTCTTTATTAAATATAGATAGATAGATAGATAGATAGATGGATGATAGATAGATAGATAGATAGATAGATAGATAGATAGATAGATAGATAGACTGATTGATTGATTTTAACAAAATGAGATTTAAAGCAAATGAAAGTGTCCTTTTTAATATTTCTGACAAAATGTTTTATATTTCTTTGTGAAATTGAAATATGTCAAATAACAAAGCTAAACTGAAATGTTGAAACAAATCCCAAATAATAATTTAAAAATAATAATAATAAATAATACAAATAAAAGAAAAACCTGTGCCCTTTCCATTTAAAATGACAGTCAACCACTACATTTTAATCACGATCCAAACAAAGATGCTGTATACGTTCAGCATGAGCAGGTTTTGATGTAAATTAGATGTACAGTATGTAAGACGTATAATTTTAAAATTTAAAGCAAAAACAGAAAGGTCGGACTTTAGCTTTGTGAAATTATGTTACATAAAACATCTGAACGAAACAAAAACAGCAGAGGGGAGGAATGAGAATGCAGATTCACTCTCTGACAGCAGGTGGCGCTTATGGAACAGCAGCGATGCAGTGTTTCCTTGGTTGTCGCTGTAAACAAAGCAACACTGTGCTTATAAACACTAATATGTGTTATACAGAGAAGAGATGAAAAGAAAATACCATCTAAACTTTACTTAAGACAATAAATATCCCCTACACCAAACCCAACCCTAAACCTAAATTGACAGTGTTAACAAATGCAAAAGTGATATAAAACGCATTTGTTGATGCAGCCGTGCTATTTTAACTTCCTTATGCGAATTTGAGCTGTTTTGTCGAACCGTAGTTTCACAGTGTTCATACCGGAGCTCTTCATCATTCAAGTGCAACACCGCATTGTGTGAGCTATCGTGCAAACCTACTGAATTAGAAAACTCATGCATATGAAGCTGTGTATGTGACGACAACATTCAAATATATCAGTTCTCAAATCATGCAGGCTGTTAAAATTTTTAAGTCATGACATAATATCTTGCATTGTGTTCTCTTGTGTATAAATTAGGCTTTATTAATCAAAACTCTTAATCATACTTTATGTGAAAAGGAAAAAAAATTGTCAGGTAGGCAGATAAGTGATGTATTAATGTGTAATGCTGTTTTTATTGCATGTCCTCCTAACAAAAAAGCAGATTCTTAGTTCCTTTCAGCCAATCAGATAAGAAGTAACGATCAGCAGAGGAAGCCTGCATTGACCTGACCTTTGGGCTTATCTTTCCTTAAATTTCCTTTAGAATCGTGTGTTTTGGTTTCCTCCGGGAACGTTTGATATCTCATTTCTTCCCTCTTACAGGAAACAACTTCTGCTTTAAAACGAAAGCTCCTGCTGTGCTCTTGTATTTGTGAGTGAGCGTGCAGGCTGTAATGGATGATAAACTTTATACTAGCTGCTGCTAATGTGGGCGCAGCTCCCATTGTTCACCATTATGTGAATATCGGTGTAGGAGTTTGTTTAGAGCTTCGCAACATGCCACATCACGCGTGCATCAAATTAAACCAACCTGATCCGCTGCAGCCCTGAACTCAGTTAATACGAGCTGCAAAAATGGGGAAATTTGTCAATACTCACATGCTCGATCTGTCTCCATTTCCCATTTGTGGGAAATGTTTGCCTCAATGAGCGTAATGGCTGCTGATTTATCCACATCAGATGGGTAATGGAAGGTTTTCCTTTTAGCTAATGGGAACGTAAACATCATCCATTTGAGTTTATATAAATACACACAGTTAAATTGTAAGAAACTCAAATTGAATTTTCCGCTATTAATAGTCGTTATTTATTTACAGGTACACAAAATTCTCATTTGCTCTGTATATGTGTGTGTGGGCTAGATTTTGCCTCTATTTTTGGGAACAAATGTCCCCACAAGGATAATAAAACCTAGAATCATTTACACTGTAAGAACTAAATGTCTCTCCAAAACACACAGTGGTTTGATAATATTAAAGTCAGAGGAAGTGTCTGGGTAGGGCAGATGTTAAAGTTCATCTTGGTGCTCCAGCTGTCCAGATTTTATGGTCATAACTCTGTATTTTACATTTATATTTACATTTGATCATTTAGTAGATGCTTTTATCCAAAGCAATTTACAAATGAAAAGAACAATAGAAGCAATCAGACCAACAAGAGGGCAACAGTATGCAATTGAACAGGTCTCAGTTAGTCTAGCACGGTACACATAGCAAGGTTTTTTAAATTAAATAAATTAGAAAAAATAGAATAGGATAGAATAGATAAGAGCTAGTATTAATTGGTCAGGTGCTGATGAAAAAGATGTGTCTTTAGGCATTTTTTGAAAATGGCTAAGGATTTAGCTGCTCGAATTGAGATAGGCAGGTTGTTCCAGCAGCTGAGAACAATACTAATTATGACATGTAGATGGAGAAGAGAATTGGCCCAAGCACTGAGCCCTGAGGAACCCCAGTAGCAAGACGTTCTTAGAAATATTAATTTTTATTTTTAAAGTGCCTTTCCAAAACTCAAGGTTGCTTAATTAGCATAGGTGTCTGTGATTAAAGTTTTAGCAGTTGCAGCACTTTCATGGATGTTGGTTTGGACACAATCCATCTTATTCACTTTCATTTTTCGCCCACTGTTCTTCTTCATTGATGAAGTCTTTCCATGCTCTGTGCATGCAGTCATAATCTTAGAGACTGTTGTTCTTAAAACACTTAAAAATTGTGCTGTTAAGATTACAGATGCTCCTGTTAAATAGGCTTCCATGATTTGCCCTTAGAAGTTTGACAAGTCACCCATTTCACAGACCACTTGCACAGCTTAAACTATCCAGTATGTGTGTGTACAGTACATTAATGAATGAGGGCTGCGCTCAGCTAAAGATTTTTCTGGTCGACTAGTAGTCGTTCATTTTAAGCATTGGTCGACTATTAGTCACACGTTTATTAATAAACCATATACATCATAATAATCAGCCTTCAGTTGCCTACATAGCCTAACAAGCGCTCAAGCGCACACATAAAGCTTGCCAGAGCACACCGGCACATATAATATTTATGAATGTGTCAGAGAAAGCAGCAAGAAGACTGAATTAACTTTTTAATAATTTGTTGATAAACTAGTGCTTTCTTTGTTTTGTGCTTAAGAGATGGAAGTTGACGGCATTGACTCATCATTTCTGCAGTGATGCACCTGTATGTTTCATACGCGTAACATAATCTGAGAATATCTGTTTTCCATTTGAATTAGTACGTTTGAAAGTAGACATTTCCATTTCACTCTCTATAGATATATTTTTATGTGTGTAGAGCAAGTATACACTGAATTTCAAGGTTTCATGCTCAAGTTCACAGAGATTGAGACGGCAGAAAGCGTAACCTGTTTGCTTTCAGTATTTTACAAAAGCACAACATTTCGATGTTATTCGGAGTGCACACAAATAAACATAGTCTTTACAGATTCAGAAGATTTATTACTTTTATCTGTATTACCAAAAATGACGGAGTATTTTAAGTATCTTAAGCTTGCTACTATTTAGCTTCTACACTCTGCACGTACATTTGAATAGCGCACATCTTTTTAGGTTAACATTAGATTGAGCAGTCATGTAAAGTTGCTAATACTTATATATTTCAGATGATAAGCCGTATTTGAGGTCGATGAATGATAGGAGTGTGTTTGGATGTCCTGCCCGTTGTACTGTATTACCACACAGATCAGCTGTTAACGATCTGTCTGTCATCACTGCGTGACTTCGCCACTTCCTGTGGAATTTTTTTTCTCAGACTAAGCGACCAATAAAATTTTGGTCAACCAAGCCTCTTCTCGTCAACTAACGGGACGGTAGGGGAGCAGCCCTACATGAATGTTTGAGTTAGTTTGTCTGAATGTCATATGTCTATTTCTGTTCATTTTCATATATTTTTACTGTATTCACAGTGAGCAGGGGGCTGCGCAGGTGGCACCTCAGGACTTCCTGTCAGGGCTATCTGACAGCTGTTCAATAAGGCCTGATGTGCTGGGCTGCCAGTGCCACATTTATCTTCTGCCCGCATCTTATCTGCAGTGTCTCAGCACTGAGAAAGTGTCAGCCATTAATCAGTTTCATCAGTAGTTAATGCTGCCCTCTGCACCCCCTCCGAACACACAAACTCAACACTGCTCACCTGGCCTTGTGTTCTTCCTGTGTCTGGCAGTTTGCAAAGAGGTGGGAGTTTTCATTAGCTCCTTGTCAAGGTTTAGTCTAATCCATGCAGTGGGTTTGAAGCTGCACTGCGGTCCTGTCTGTCAGTCAAAGCAGCTTTATAATTTTGGGAGGAATATAAATGTTTAACTCTTGAAGTTGTAAATAAAGCATCTCTTTTAAATGATCATGCAGTCTGATGCTGCCCTAGAAAACTAATCAATACTTATAAATTTCCATTAAAAATCGTTTTAATAATGCAGAATTGTATCATTTCTGCCTTTACTCAAATGGTAAATAATTAATTAATTGAGTAGCGAATAGCAGGTTTTCTCAGTTTCAGCGCCGTTTGAAAGTTAGAAATGTTCATAAAGCTTATTTTAGTTCATCTGTCAAATGCCTCTTACAAAGTTCAGATGTAGCTCAAAGGGCTAAGTTTGCATACTAAGGCTGCAGATGCTTCTAGGTACGCAAGCTCAATTTCGTGCGTCATTGAATTTCGAAATATGCCAGACTGTAATTCATAATGCTGTGCAAGTACAGATTGCATTCTTAGTGTTCCTAATGGTGTCATGGTGGAGCAACAGTTTAAAGAGAATCTCGCCTTGGAAGTTAGCAAAAGTCACTATGTTTTGAACAACTTGAACAACCTAAATAACAACACATTTGGTTTAATGGCACAGATTTCACAGAAGTCTCTCACGCTCTAGATTGTTGCGTTTATTCTTACTGGCATCATGAACAATTTTGCCTGCCTTTTGAATAAGATCTCTGTTGGAGTCTCGTATGCTCACCAAAGCTGCAGTTATTTGATCAGAAATACAGTAAACAGTAATGTTGTAAAATACTGTTACAATTTACAAATAACTGTTTTCTATTTGAATATATTTTAAAATGTAATTTATTGCTGTGATGTCAAAGCTGAATTTTCAGCATCATTACTCCAGTCTGCAGTGTCACATGAACCTTCAGAAATCATATGTTGATTTGAGACTTAAGAAACATTTTTTATTATTATCACAGTCGAAAACAGTGCTGCTTAATGTTTTTGTAGAAATAATACATTAATACAATATTTTTTCGGTATTCTTTGCTGAATTCAAAGTTCAAAATAACAGAATTTATTTGAAATATGCATTTTTGTACCAATGTAAATGTCATTACTGTCACTTTTGATCAATTTAATGCATCCTTGTTTATTAAAAATATCTTCTTTCAAAAAAATCACATCTTACTGACTTCAAACCTTAGAAAAGTAGCGGTGTCTTTAAAGCCAATATAACATTAGGTTGACATTGGACCCCAACGTCGGATAGATGTTACATTTTGGTTAAAAATGAAAATCGTTGATGTAGCTGACTTTAGTATTTGACGTTGACTTAACGTTGGTTTTTCGTTACACAACCTAAAAACAACAAAATATCAATGTCAGCTGATGTTGACATCAATTTAACGTTGACTATAGACGTTGAATTTACATGAATTTTGGTCTCCCGACGTCGCAACCTAAATTTAACCAAATATCAACATCTTATGATGTTGTGTGCCTGCTGGGATACTAGAGATTGAGAAAATTGAACATTTATTATTATTTATATTAGTTTAGCATACACATTAGCTTAAACCCATATGTACAGTAATATGTTTTATTTGTTTTTGTCTGATCAGGTATTACGAACTGGAAATACTTCACCTAGGGTCCTAGGAAGACTTAAAGGGGACATTTTCCACAAGTTGGTATGATTCTTAGTGTCTTCACAAAATGTCTGCAAAATAATTTGGTTAAAATTCCTCAATGGTTGTGTAAATCAACACCCTTTTTACCTTGTCAAAAACAGCTCTGTTCACAGCGTCCCGTTTCGGTGCATGCCTCTTTAAATGATAATGAGCTACTGCTCACTCCACCCCTCTTTTCTGTTTTTTTGTGTATTCGGTGGTGCATTACCATCAAAAACAAAACTAAGCAACTGCGTCCTCAGTGGCTCTGATATTGGGAGAAAATGAAGACTCTCATGTTCACTTTTACATCCAACTACCAATCACCTGCATTGCTTACGCGACATTGTTGTCGCTACAGCTGCTCGAGCATGGAGAAAATGACGGACAGCGCACAACTGGGACAGTCCATCAGCGGCTGTGGGCGGAGCCTGTCAGAAATCTAAATGGCTTGACAATTGAGACTGTTTAGGTGTTTTGGGGATTAAAAAGAAAAGAGTGAATGGATTTTTATCACTGTAGGGTGGTTGTGTTCACAAACTGCTAAGACACATTTATATGCAAACACCATGTAAAAGTGAATTTTGAATTTTGTTTGCCTACTTGTGCGAAGTTTACAGATCCATGTAAATTCCTTTTCAAGGACAGCACCTACCTTTGGTTATTGTTGAGCTGATCTTTTAATTTCATTCCTCTCTTGATTTTAATCACAGATACTGTTTTAGAATTTTACTGCACCATTTTTATCTCAGCTGTAGCGTTTTGTGACAGTGATTGAAAGCTTAAAATGTTTTAAATAGGGTGGAAGGCCTCCAGTGCAGTTCAGATTAATGTCGCCACCCGGCTATGAAAAATATTTGCCTGAATAATTCATCGCACTTCCTTTCTTTTCTCCTCATCATTCATTTATTCCTTCATTTTATTCTGGAGCAATTACTGTAGCCCATGTCCTGTTCATCAGTCCAGGGACTATTATTAAATCCTCTCCTCTTGTTTTTCCCCCTTTTGTAGCGCAGGTACAGAGCGGACCAGAGGTTGCGCCCACCTGCTTGATTTAAGACTCCTCTGAACAATTAATGACCGTGTCACATTATCACAAACAGGGAGAACAGAAGCCGGAGGATTAGTTGAGTGTTTTTTTTTCAGCCTTCGAAAATGGGCACCGCAGAATAAATGAGCTCAGTATTGACTTGGATCACGCTATTTCCTGCCAAATGCTAGAAAACATAAAACCCTCCCCGCAGTTAAACAGGCCCAGATCCAGGCAGAAAAAGCCGCCCTGGAGGGACTGGTTTCCTAATGCTTCATGTGCTTACAGGGTGCATGTTTAAAAAGACAGTCAGTGCCATAGGTAGCATGTTAAACATAGAAGCGAATATGAGCTTTTCAGCTATTTTCGGATGCACATCAAACATGTGCCATTTAAGCTTGATGACTTAAAGAATAGGTTTGTGCCTTGTGACAAACCACACTGGACGATTTAGGACAAATATACAGTTGGGATTTACATTGGCAGGCTTGTACGGCATATGCGTCTTTGCTTTATAATCTTTGATTTGCCCCGGCTGGATATTTCTGCCTCTTTCATGTTTATGAATTAATTTGAAGTGCTAGGCAACTGAAGCATTTCAGAGAAGAGAGAAACAGTGTTAATCCTCAATGACTTTAAAGCAGCAAGCTGTTCCATCTTTATAAATTGAGCCGCTCACCTATGCTTTCTTTTAAAATGCTGTTGCTACACTTTGTGCAGCCTTGTCTCAGTTTTTATACACGTAGCATTTATCTTGAGCTCAGTGCGACAGCAACAATAATTGGTAAGAAAGCGCAGCTGGTATTCAGTTTTTATTTAGATGATTTTTCTCTTTAGAGAGGAGTTATTTGCTATTTTGTGCCCCGATCACCTGTTTGTATCAGAGCAGTGTGGATGTTGAGAAACTAAGGGATGTTGAGAAACCTTCTGTCAAAATTAGAGGAGAATTCAGAATGCTTGTTAGTTGTTGGGTGTGTATGAATTGAAGAATCAACCTAGCACGAATCCAGAACTCTCTCAACCAAGGAGATGTGAGTGGTGTTTGCCCATGTATAACTTACCGTCATTGCTGTATGACTGTTAAGATGTTAAGTGTAGTTCCTAGGTGGTATAAATCCAAACTATCTTCAGACTTCAGACTATCCTTAAAGGATTACTCCACTTCCAAAATAAACATTTCTGAAAATGTACTCACCCCCATGTCATCCTTGACGTTCATGTTTTTCTTTCTTCAGGCGCAAAGAAATTAAGTGTGTTGAGGAAAACATTCCAGGATTTTTCTCCATATAGTGGACTTCAATGGTGCTCTTCAGATTGAAGGTTAAAAATGCAGTTTAAATGCAGCTTCAAAGGGCTCTGCATGATCAAAATATATACTGTATGTGTGTGTTTTTATATATACAGAATAAATATACACAGTATGCACACACATTTTTTGTAAAAAAAAAAAAAAGATTTTGGATGCGATTAATCGGCATTAATCGTTTGACAGCATTAGAATAATTTTTTTATTTTTTTTTAAAGAAAATGACAGATCGCTTCGCTAGATAAGACCCTAATTCCTGCACCTAAACTGCATTTTTAACCTTCAGTCCATTGAGCACCATTGAAGTCCACTATATGGAGAAAGGTCCTGGAATGTTTTCCTCGGAAAAAACTAATTTCTTTGCGACTGAAGAAAGAAAGTCATGAATATCTTGGATGACATGTGGGTGAGTAAACGATCAGGAAATTTTTATTCTGGAAGTGGAGTAATCCTTCAAACCTTATTCTTATTCTTTTTCCTATCCTGAGCCTGGTTTCTCCCAAGGTTTTTTTCTCCATTTCTGTCACCAGTGGAGCTTTGGTTCCTTGTCGCTGTTAATTTCCAGCGATATCGTCGACTTGATTACACAGATACTATTTGAACTGATCTAAGCTGGATCAGTGGTGAACTGCCTTTAAAGGATTAGTCCACTTCCAGAACAACAATTTACAAATAATTTACTCACCCCTTTGTCATCCAAGATGTTTGTGTCTTTTATTTCCCGAAAAAAATGACTGATCGTTTTGCTAGATAAGACCCTTCTTCTTCTGAGCCAATAATACCACATTAAACCTATGAAAATTGTTTTAAAAATCACATGGCGCCAAAAGAGGTCTTTCTCACAGAGGAAACCTTTTCATAGTTCCTAGAACTATTGCGAAAGTTCCTGCTTTTCGGTTCGCACCTCATGAACTGGGAATGTATTTAGTTCTAGGAACTCCATTTGTCATTGTCGCCCACTTCAGAGTTCCTGTTGCTGGTGCAAATGCAACTAGGAAAACGGCCCCAGGGGGAAATTGGTTCTCTAGGAGCCACCTTTCTGGCTAGTTCCTAGTACTGAGTTCCTAGAACTATGCGGTGTGAAAGCGCTTACAGTTTCATCTCTGTACAGTGTCGCAATGATAGTCTTTTTGCAGTAACTCACCTGTCATAGTTTAATGAGTGGGTAGATGATAAGAAGTGATGCAAGATTAGCTGCACTGAAAACAGATAAACAAACATATATACAGCTACGGATCGGGGTGGTGTTCGTGGGATTTTGTCCACAAAATGATAAGAGCACACATTATTTTATTATTTCACACACAGTATTTTAACGTAAGTGCTGCAAGCCATGCTCGTTTTCTTTTGTCATTTATGCAAGGCATACAGCGCAAGACATGGACAGATTTGCTGGTGCGCAAAACAAGTACTGTACAAGAAAGTTTATTGCTGTTACCGTGGGAGCCAACAACAGCACAGCTTAACCCTGCGCACATTTTTATATTTAGTTTTAGTGAAAAAATTTCAGTTTATTTAATTCAGTCCATGTGTGTGTGTATGTATATACAGTATATGTATATATATATATATATATATATATATATATATATATATACATATTACCTCATTTTAACATGGATTTCTCTCGAGACTGAAACATGAGAGCACCCAAACGGAAGTTAAAATCAAAGACTTTATATATAGGAAGACTGCACTCCTTATACTTATAATAGGAGAAAGTGCAACGCCCAATATGGCGAATAAGCCCCGCCTTCTAAATGAAAGAGCCAATTGTTGATTAGTAAAGTCATCGCATCACTGCAGTTTCCGCTAGAAGCTCCAGTTCCTATAGACACGTTATTTGACATAAATATGTAATACCCCTTGTTCTCATGGCATTGGAATAATAAAGCATTGGTTTCGGTTATAAATAAAGCGTTTGGTTATAGGTTACACCTACGATGGCGGCACTCGTCAGTTACTCAGGAAAAAGGTGGATAACGTTACATGGCTTGTCCCTCCATCAGTGTTAGTATATATTTTTGCTTAAACTGCTGAAAAAAAATAGAAACCATTGTAATGGTTTTACTGATTATAATGGGAATTGAACTGGTTTTAATGGAAACTGTAATGGTGCCTATTGGTCTCTTCTGGTAATTGATCGCCTTCAATTGGTGGCTTGTTTAAACCACTAAATCTTAATGGAATATGTCCCAAATCACAGGAAACCATTTTTAATGGTTAAAAGTTGATGATTTGTAATGTTTGTAATGGTATTTGTTATGAAACCCATTAGAATTTCTGTTTTGGTTTCTATTTTTTTTTTAGCAGGGTAGAGAAGTGATTGTTCACCTCTTGTTGTCAAGCTGCACAGTCTGAGATCTCATTCATGTCTGTAACACAACTGGTGTGTGATTAGTTTAATACCCAAGTATAAGTTACAGTTTAATAAAACACAGCAGTCACTTGTATTACATATAGAACACCAATGTATTATTGTGAGACAAATGGAAATCTATCATCCGAATAATGCTGTTATAAGCATAATGACTGCATGCATTCAGTTTATTGGGATGATGCACGTAAGTACTTGAAATGTGGAAGTGAAACTTTGAGATCGCTAATGAAATGTAAGGATGGCGGTATAAGTGTGGGTGTTTTGAAAAGTGTTAACAATCACATTATGTCTGGTGTATATAATGGAAAACTAAAAATATCAGCCCGGGCTCATAAAAAAAAATTGCCTGTGCTGACTTTTCTGATGATATTATGTTTCATCTTGCACATTTTCTAGGAGAAATGTCCAGTGAATACGCTAAAAGTGTGTTTAATTTTATCCTAAACAGATGAACGTGAATCTGGCAATATTTTATTACACTGGTTGTTGAACTACATGTACTATGTCAGAAAACCTATGCATGTGAATGTGATGCCATGTCAAAATGGATTATTGTTCTTTTAATTTTTTTTATTATTTATGACCCTGGACCACAAAACCAGTTGTAAGTAGCACAGGTATATTTGTAGCCATAGCCAAAAATACACTGTATGGGTCAAAATTATTATTTTATTATATTAAAGGGGTCATCGGATGCAAAGTTCACTTTTTCATGTTGTTTGAACATTAATGTGTTTTGGCAGTATATGTACAAATCTACCCTATAATGATAATAATCCATGCAGTGGTTTTTAATTAATCTGTAAAAATAATTTCCCCTTTTTCAAATCGAGCCGTTCTCAGATGCCTGTCGTGGTGGCGTCACACCCACAGAGGCCGCTCCCACAATAGTTGATTGACATGAGCGTCTTACCTCAGATCAGCTGCAACAGTCCAGTAACCTCCATTGTTTCGATGCTGGAGCAGGGATGTAAGTTAGATTGAGCGATTGAGGTGTTGTGTTGCTGGATGTAATAATGAACATAGTTAAACCGCTGAAGATGCAGTGGATTACGTTTGTTTGTGTAGGGAATGCGGCTCCCAATCTACATATATCCGTCTATGTTCGCGCGAATCATTCATGATCCAGCTTCGCTTACAGCAGAAGTGAGTATTAGGGTTTTTTAAGAACCTTTGCGATCGCTTTTCCTTATAACATGGTAGTTAGGAAGTTTAGCAGTTAAACGCGGCTAAATGCAGCTAAAGTAAACAGGCTCGTCACTCCACAGAGAGAAGAGAGGGGCGGGGTGAGCAGAGCTTATTTGCATTTAAAGGAACAATCCCTTAGAATAAGATTATTTTTGCAGAGCTCATTTTGACATGGTAAAAAGGGTGTTTTACACAACCATTGAGAATTTTTAATCAAAGTATATTGTAGACTTTTCATTAAGACCCTAAAGAATCATATCAACCTGTGAAAAATGGGCATCCGATGACTTCCTCCTTTTAAGTAAAGATCATGTTCATGAAGATATTTTGTAACCTTCCTACCGTAAATACACTCTTAAACATAAAGGTGCTTTAAAAAGTTCTTCACAGCGATGCCATAGAAGAAACATTTTTGTTCCACAAAGAATCATTCAGTGAAAGGTTCTTTAATGAACCATCTCTTTCTTACCTTTTTATAATCTGAAGAACCTTCTTTCACCACAAAGAACCTTTTGTGAAACAGAAAGGTTCTTCAGATGTTAAAGGTTCTTTATGGAACCATTTAGACAAAAAAGACTATGGCATCGATTTTAAGAGTGTGTATCAAAACGTAATTGTTGAGCAGTGATAGGCATTGCTAAGAACTTCATTTGGACAACTTTAAAGGCGATTTTCTCAATGTTTTGATTAGTTTGTACCCTCAGATTCCAGATTTTCAAATAGTTGTATCTCAGCCAAATGTTGTATCCTAACAAACCATGAATCAATGGAAAGCTTATTTATTCAGATTTTAGACAATGTATAAATCTCAGTTTTTAAAAATGGACTCTTATGACTAGTTTTGTAGGCCAGGGTCACATTTTTGATTTAATAATCAATAATCTGTCCTTTTATCATCATTGTGTGAAAACTAATAAAAGTTCAGCATGGAGACACATTTTCCAATGAGCCTAGGTTGTGCAAAATATTGCTCTGAAATATAAGTAATCCTGTCATGAAAAGCACCTCCCATGACTTAAATTTTTGTTATGAATACATAAATATACTAACTGCTGCATTAAGCACTAAAAAGATATTATGGTGTCAATCATTTCTTTTTCCATCTGCTAAAAGCTGATATGGGTTTCAAAGGTATGAGTAATATAATTAGTGTTCAGAGAGAATAATTAGTAAAGTAACACCTATTACAATTTAGAAAAAGTAAATGAAGCAATTTCTGACTCTAAAACGTACGTAATTTAAATATGTATTTTAATAGTTGTCAAGTGATATGAACTGAAGCTTTCAAGGCAGAAATGATTTTGTCACCTCTTCACTTCACAACAACACGCTCAAAAGACATAAACAGTTCTTGCTTCTTACTGACGTCTGACACTTCTTCTCACCTTCCAGTGTGAGAAAGTGTTTCGGGACTGCGTTCCATCTGGTGCCGTGCTTCTCTCTCTCTGGTTCTGTTAAAGAGCAGCAGGCCCATTATCCTCTTATTTGTCTGACATTGTTGTTCATGTTGGCTTAATGATTGGAAACAGCACGGCTCTTCATTGGCAGGCTTGTCATTGTGTCACAATTGATGAGGTTCTGTAATTAACGCCGTGGAATTAGACAAGCTCTGTGGAACATGGTCCCCAGAGGTTAAAGCCGCAGCGCTCACCTCGCAAAAAAAGCTGGCCAATCCTTGACTTTAGGGTGGGCCCGTCTCGACTCGCTGGCTCCAATATATGTTATGCTTCAGAATGCCAGTATTTTTAATGAAGTCTGTGCGAATGATTTTCTCATTGTCCTTGTGGCGGTCATTTAAAGCCACACTGTTGTAAAGTGATCAAGGAGGGCAGATGTCACGATCAATTAACACTTTATATATATATATTTTTCGTCTCCCGTTATGTTATCCAGCCGGGGCGTAAACGAAGCTACAGGACTGATGATATTGAACCCGAAACCAGACAACAAGGACAGGAAGCGTTTAGGCTATTCTTAGTCAATGTAGCGAGGCGGCTGCGTTTGGGTCGTATTTGGGTTGACGCTAAGAAGTTTGCATTTGTGTAGGGCATATGGTCCTGTCTAGATGAGGCATGGTTTGTTCATTTCCTTGTTTAGGAACATTGCCTGTGGCTGGCGAGAGCCTCGCGTCTCTGACAATCGGCGGTGAGGTCATTTCCTCTGGCCCCTGGCTGGACTCGCTTTGCTCTGTTCTGATGGGCGCTGAATCTAAACAGCTCTGCCTGTTAGCCAAACTGTTTATCTCTCTGTTTCTCTCTCTCTTTCTGCACCTTCAATTTGTCAGTTGTCTCCCCAGCCGTTCAGCCCATGTTTGCAGCTACAAAAGCAAACCTTTTTGTTCCCCTCTGGTTAGAATTCACGTCACTCTGTTAATTGGCTGTATTAACTGTGTCTGATTGAAACACATTTGCCGAGGCAAAAAGAGAGGAAAACGCACAAATAGCCGACTCGGGGGACAATTATCTTTTAAAATTGAAGGGACGTCTCCATTACCAGTCAGATCCTTTGTAGTTTAAATGATTTGCTGTAACACACGGCTCTGTGGTGTGTTTTTTATTTTATTTTATCTTATTTAAATAACACAATGAATTCTGCTGTTGTGTTTTCAGCAAGCAAGCAGAGCTTTATGTACCACAAGCCTCCCTCATTTCAAATACAATGAGTTGATGCTTATTTTCATTAGAAGCTCATTTAAACATTAATACGAATATTTTGAACTCTTTTTCCTGTAAAAGTGGGCATTTGTAAATTTTATGGGTCTGGCTTCTGGTCTCATCCGCATCTAGCTATTTTTAGCTGTACAGAAGCAGATTGTTTTGCTGCTTGATATTGCAGTTTGGTGTGTCTTACCTTGTTATTTTGATGTATTATTTTAATTATGAACACACTGGTTTGTAGTAGAAACAGTTTTACCGTTTACTGCACGTTGTTGTTCTTCTCGTTATTTCCCTATAGCGGCTAATGAACCGGAAGTTTCGGCCATAGGCTTACTTCCATGTAGAAGAAAAGGGTGGATATGTTGACTACTTATTTGGTACAGACTCCTCGATTCAAAAATTTGCCATCTTTGTTTTATTTTTTTTTTTAATAAATTACTATTTTTATTCAGCAAGGATGTATTAAATTAATCAAAAGAGACAGTAAAAACATTTTTATATAACAATTATTTACATGATGTATTGTGGTTTTCACAAAATTAAGACTAAACTGAAAGGGAAATATGAAACCGAGACAAATGAGCAAAATCTAGGACTACCCTCCACTAAAGATTTTTCTGGTCAACTAGTAGTTAATTTTAAGCATTAGTCAACTATTAGTCGCAGTTTAATTAATAAAACATATAAATCATAATAATGAGCCTTTATTTGCCTGCATAGCCTAATAAGCGCTCAAGAGCATGCAAAAAAAAGCTTGCCACAGCACGCCGGCAGATATAATAATTATGAATGTGTCACAGAAAAAAGGAGGATTTTTTGATAAACTAGTGCTTTCTTTGTTTTTCGTCTTAAGAAATGAAGTCGATGACACTGACTCGTCATCTCTGCAATAGTGATGTGCATGTATGCATGTTTCACACAGATTACATAATCTGAGAATATTTGTTTTCTATTTGAATTGGATCATTTAAAAGTAGACATTTCACTCTCTATAGATATATTTCTCATGTCTGTAAGGCAAGTATACACAGAGTTTCAAAGATTTGCGCTCAAGTTCACAGACACTGAGACGTCAGAAAGTGCATCCTGTTTGCTTTCATTATTTTACAAAAGCGCAACATTTTGTTGTTATTGTGAGTGCACACAAATAAACGTAGAGTCTTTACAGATTCGAAAGATGCATTGCTTTAATCTGTATGACGGAGTATTTTAAGTGAATGCACCGGCGCCTCCATCTGTCAACTATTCAGCTTCTGCACTCTGGACAGACACTTGAATAGCACACATTTTTCCACATTAACATTAGACTGAGCGGTCATGCAAAGTTGCTACCACATACATCTTTTAGATGAGAAGCCATATTTGAGGTTGATGAATGATAGGTGTGCGTTTGGATGTCCTGTGATGTCTGATGTACTGTTTTACCACATAGACCAGCTGTTAACGATCTGTCCGTCACGAGCTGCGTGGCTTCGGCTCTGCCTGTGGATTTTTTTTTTCTGGGACTAAATGACTCGTTTTGGTCGACCAAGCCTCTTCTTGACGACTAATGGTTAGTTGACTATTAGGGGGCAGCACTAGCAAAATCACAACTCAATAAGACATAATCCTGACAGTATTTTCATCACTGATAATAGTGCGCCAAATCAGCATATTAGAATGATTTCTGAAGGATCATGTGACACTGAAGACTGGTGTAATGATGCTTTGCATCACAGGAATATATTACATTTTAAAATATATATTCAAATAGAGAACCGCTATTTTAAATTGTAATATTTCACAATATTTTTGTTTTTGCTGCATATTTGAACAGATCAGTGAATGCAGCCTTAGTGAGAGTTCTTTCAAAAACATTTTAAAAAAACAACATACTGACCCCAGACTTTTGAACGGTAGTGTAAAACAAAACATTCTGCAGCACATTAAATTTCATGTACTGCTGGTTGCTGAAGCACCTGCTGTCAAAGTGTAAAACAGAGAGGCATAATACAACTGATTCAATGTTAAAGTTGAGTAAAAAATCCATTTTATTTTATAGAAAAGAGCAGATATTCTTTAAAATCTGAGCTTTTGTGTTCAGAAAAAAATGTATATGGGTTTGGAATGACATGAGAGTGTGTTTATATATGTAAATGTTGTTCTTTTGAATGTTCTATTCATCAAAGAATCCTGAATAAAAGTGGATTGTGGTTTCCACAAAAATATTAAAGACTATATGTGACGCTGGACCACAAAATTAGTCTTAAGATGCATGGGTATATTTGTAGCAATAGATACTGATTTTTCTTTAATGCCAAAAATCATTAGGATATTAAGTAAAGATCATGTTCCATGAATATATTTTGTAAACTGCCTACCGTAAATATATCAACACAAATGTGTTTTGACTAGTAATATTCATTGCTAAGAATTTCATTTTGACAACTTTAAAGGCAATTTTTTTGATTTTCAAATAGTTGAAAATATTGTCCTATCGTAACAAACCATACATCAATGGAAAGCTTATGTATAAGAGGTATAAATCAAAAAAATTCCAAAAATTGACCCTTATGATTGGTTTTGTGGTCAAGGGTCACATATCAGGGGCGTTTCTTCCAAGGAGGCAAGGTAGGCAGTGCCTCCTCAAAATAATAGTTGTTTCTCTGCCAAATATTGTTATATACTAACAAACCATGCATTTATGTATAAGATGTATAAATAAAAAAAAATCCAAAAATTGACCCTTGTGACTGATTTTGTGGTCAAGGGTCACATATAAGGGTCACACAACAGAGGCGTTTCCTCTGAGGAGGCAAGGGAGGCAGTGCCTCCTCAACATAATGGATGAGAAAAAAATTGTAATACAAAAGTAAATAAACGGCAATATGACAAAACATTAAAAAATGGTATAAATCACGTTTTTCTAAAGAAACATTATCCAACAGTGACACCAGCAGGTGAAGTTACAGCGGGAGTCCGCGTCTTTCTCACCTCCCCTGAGCCCATTAAATTTTAACAGACCCCCTAAAAAAAAAGCGGTGAATTTGTTGGGGGGTAATTGAGAAAGAATTTGGGAAAGTCACATGAGAGAAGGCAATGTCTCCATTGTGATATGATTGGATATGACTAGTTATGATCAGCTGTGATTGGTTTATGTGATAAATCCCGCCTCAATCAGTCTGAATGAACAATATATTGGCGTTAATGGGAAGACTAATTTTAAAAAGTAAGCAAACAACTCACACTTAGATATAACCACTTTGTTATGTCAAAATAAGACTTGAAATGGCATTAAAACATGATCTGTGGGAGTTTTAGTGAGTAATCAGCTTGGTGAAAAATTCCAAAATAGTTAAAAGTTAACTATTTTAATAATCTAAAATGTATTTTTTGATCATTTTCACTCCATTTATTTTATACAGATGTGACTAAAGTGATGCAAAACGCCGTTTCACAAGAAAGATGCACTTGGTTTTTGCGTGATTTACCAGACTGTCTTATGTGTTAGAGCAGGCATGTGTGTCTCAGTCAGGTGTGATGAGGGTGTGGTGCGCCGTCAAGGTTTTCCGTGTCTCGCTGCGTGAAGGAAGAGGTGTTGGAGCGTCTGTGCGTCGGGAGCTTTCAGGCCTGCTGCTATAACTGTGGGGGTTATGACACTTGTCGTTGTTTAATTGCTTGCAGCTCTGTGGTGCCAAACTCCTGCAAACTTTTCTTAATTAGGACCACTGCCAGCTCTGACGAGCACACAGGAGCTGGAAATGCAGGAGAGGATGAGCGAAGATATTTTGGCAATTAAAAAGCACGATGGATGATCTTCTTTGGGGAGGAAAAGGAAACTCTTTAAACTATCTCTGCATGAACCCCGCTTTTAAGATCATGGATGTCTCGTAAAGATGAAAACACGGCGGTGACAGCTGATGCATGAAGGATCCGTAGATAATGACGAGTATTTGATAACAACGATTAATGAATTTAATTAACTGGTTATATGGTGAAGGACGGGAAATGGAAAGATGAGATATGTCATAAATGACATATGTCTCATCAGGAAAAGAGCAAAGCCAAGAGTGAAAAACATTAGGGAGGAATTCAGTAAGAGTGATTTGTGCCTGCTGATAGTGTTGATGATGTTCAAATGTTGTCTGTGTTTTAGTACCCATTTCACTAAAGGAATTATGCAAATCACTTAATTATCACAGTAAATTATTGTTCTTATGGAAAATCATTTGAATTTGTTCTAGACAGATAAAAATAGAATGTGTTCGTCAAAATGGTTAAGTGGGATTGCTGGAAGGTAGCTTGAAAGTACTGTAACTTCTGTTGAAACCGATGTTGTCAAAGCCTAGACAAGCATGAAACATGACAGTTTTTCACAGAAAATCCATATGGCCATGATTTCATTTCTTTTTCTTTTTTTCCTCTTGCTCCCATTGTGATATCACTTAGTCATGAGCAGAACACATTGACAGCCTATTGCATATCAACAAGAATTTACTGTGTGTAATGTTCTATTAGCAGTTGTAATAGACATACATGAATTTGTGGAATGTTATTGGAGAGGCACGAAAACGTACAAGATGTTTATGTAAATTAATATGGAGGAAATGTGAGTGTGGGGGTGAACAGTTTTGTTGCTGAAATGAAAAAGGCAACTGTTTCTCTGAAAGTAAAATCTAAAATCAGTGTTAATTTATTATAGTATTTATTCATATCTTGAATTTAGTCATTTATTCTATATTTTATGTGCTTTTTTATTTATTTTTTTGTTTCATGCTTTATTTTATTTTTATTTATTTTTGTTATTTTTAGTACTTCAGTTTAAAATATTCTATTACAGTTAGCTGCCAAGTCAACATTTCTAAAACTAAGTTTTTATTTGATTAAGTACTGAGTTAAGTATTTATGTGTATTTTATTTCACCTTTATTTTAATGAACTAAAATGATTTTAATAGTTTTAGTTAACAGTAACAGAATTGTTGATAATGCTGCACTTAGACACTGTGAATCTGATCCAGAACAGCACTTATTACCACTAAAGCAGAAAGAAGTGTTAATTTATTATAGTGTCTACTGATATCTTGAATTTAGTTTATTTTAGTCCATGGTTTTTTTTATATGCTTTATGTGATATGCTTTTTTCATTATTTATTTTATTTTCATTATTTGTTTATTTATTTTATTTGAATTTAATTTAGTTTTATGTATTTTATTCAATTTAAACTTATTCTATTACAGTTAGATGCCAAGTCAACACGTTTTTTTTAAAGTGTTTTCAATTTAATATTTATATATTTTTTTTTATTTTAGCATGATTTTATTTAGTGCTTACATTTTTTGCCGTTTTAATTTTGCTTTATGCATTTGTTTATTTTTTATTTTATTATTTTATTTTTTGCTACTTCAATTTCTATTCTATTACAGTTAGATGCCAAATCAACAAGTTTTTTTTGTTGTTGTTGTTGTTTTTCCATTTAATATGTATATTTATATTTTATTTTATGTCACCTTTATTTTAATGAACTAAAATGATTTTAATAGTTTTGGTTCACATTAACAGAATTGTAGATAATGCTGCACTTAGACACTCTGAATCTGATCCAGAACAGCACTTATTACCACTAAAGCAGAAGGAAGTGTTAATTTATTACAGTATTTATTATAGTATCTAT
>JAHKKF010531070.1:0-20312 GCA_019740295.1 Labeo calbasu | reverse complement strand
TGTAAACAGTTTTACTGTTTACTGCATGTTGTTATTCTTCTTGTTATTTACATATAGTGGCTAATGAACCGGAAGTTTTACATCCACGTTAAAGAATAAGGTGGATATAAATTGTAAATCTTAATTAGAGAATTTGCTCCGCCCCCTCTGAACCAACACCCTCACCTCGTACTCCACCGCCGGACAACATTGATCAGTAGTTGACATCTTTAGTTTCAGAGTCCTAACCAGGAACACCACAGGAGGTTGGTCAGCAGCGTGGCCAATCAGCTGAGTTATGACATCAGCCACAGGAAGTGAATGAGCGGCTCCGCCCACACAGGACAAATCGAATCCCTTTAAGCGGTCTGATGACGTCTCTCCACAGGAAGCGGGTGAATGGATGACCAATGAGGACGTGGAAGTGGCGAGAGTGATATCCTTTCTGGGAAGTGTTGCGAAGCGACCAATCACAGCGCGCATGACGACTCCACTCACCGGAAACACATTAGTCGTGCAGCCTTCGGCTTGTTTTGGCTCCACCCCCGTCATATATCGCTTCTGATTGGTGGATGATGTTGTGGGCGGGCCGTAGCTTGAGGATCCCTGCACATAGTCATATCAGCATCAGTTTACTGTCCGTCTCTGAGACGCACACATCTCTGCTCCATCCATGAACGCTAACATATAGAAAAATAAAATGTTTCTGAATGTGTTTTCTTCTTTCCTCTTCTGTCTGTTTGTATTCTGGTCCTTTATGTTCTCCGATAGCACTTTTCTTCATTCTCCTCTGGTTTTCTTTTTCTGATGGTCTTTGTTTTCCTGAAGTGCTCAGTACAGATCTCGCTCTCTCGCATTGTTTTTTCTTTTGCTGTATTTACTGAAAAAGCAAAAGTAGATGGATAAGTATTAATGCCAAGATATTTGTTGTTTTAGATTTTAGAGTGAAACCCACATGCCTTGTGCACTATATTATAACGATTATAATTTGTATGATGCTTCATGTGAGGAAAAGACTCAAATTATAGCCGTCACTGACTCTAACCAATACCAATGCCATCAAACATGGCAAAACACATCAATTTTTAAATATGAATGTGAACATGATAAACATTTCAGTGTTTTTGTGGAGAAGCTTATCAGTGAAAAAAACTCAGTCTGTTCCTCACACAAAGCTATAACACACAAATAAACAATAACATCATTTTCAGTGAGGTTTATGAACTAAACACTGCTTTTCATGTACATTTCATTCATTTTAAGAATGTTTAAACATTATAACTAGAAAACTGGACAGGGAATATTGAAAAAAAGGAAAGAGACCCCAGCTCATGTAGGCTCTTTATTTTATGTAGACATATTCATGAATTATAGTGAACTTGTGTATATATAAACATCAAATATTTTCATATGCAAAAAGACCACGTCAGATACAGTGTTGAATATATTAAACCAAAGTACTTTTGACAAAACTCTCAGACAATAACAAAATAAATTACATAAAGCTTAAAGAATAAAACATTTCTGACAAACATAAAATCCGTTATATATGCGTATTGAAACGTTTAGGAAGAGAACTATATGATATATAAGTATATACACATATATTTACAAACTTTTTTGCTTTTTGTCCTTTTCATTTCTTTTCTCTTTTTTTTTTTAACTCTAAGTATCTTTTATTTTTTTGCTTAAACAGCAGGTAAACATGCTGGTCTGAATGAGTCGAGACCTGAAGACTTCATAGATGTGAGTAATAATCATATCAATCCTTGTGCTGATATGTTGACTTCATAAGCTGCAGAATAATTATAAGACGCATTAAAATCTCGTATGACCCCTCTTGTACTTAATAATATTTTAAAACAATAAGCAAATACATGTCTTATGTATAGTTTACCTTCTGCTGGTACTTTGTACATTAACGTGAGTCGACAGAGTGAAAATAAAAACAAATCACATCTTTCACATATACAGAGGCTCCTTCTGGTTGAACATCATCAGCAGCAGCATTAACAGGTCAAAGCAGAAAAACAAGTGCAGGAGATACAGAGAGGAAAACAGAGGGCAGCTGTCTGCTGGAGACTTACATTTACTGTAATTCAGTGCAAAAACATGTCTTATACAGGATTGGAAATGTGATGAAATATCCTTTCAGGGAAGATGCACCTGAAATTGACGATGCAATTTTTGCACAATGAAAAATGACAAGAACTCTCTCAGAACAGCAAACCCTAGGGATCATAAAAAAAAAATAATAACAACACATTAAAGCCAGATGTAAACGGGGTTGTACAGACAGCATCTGTTTACACCCTGCACTTCAGCTGATAGAAATAAGTTATAAATGAATGTGACAGTGACTTTAAGAGATGCAAAAATCAAAAGTTCTTAAAGATTCTGCTGATATGTTTGTGTGTAAACATTGTTAACTTTGACTACACATTTTAAGCACAAAGGCCCTTTTGCATGATCACTCAAAGTTCAGTTTTGACTTAGACCTTAAGGATATAGCCCTAATTTTATAAATCAAATGCAATTTTACAGCAAATGGGAGCTGAATTCAGTTCAAAGCATCATAACACGAGCTCAGGGATGTGATCTTGGGTTTCCATCTTAAGCCTTACGAATGTTGCACTACTTAAGGTCTCTATCTATGTTTTGCATTTAAATCAGTGAGGTAGAGACATTCACTCTGAACCGATTTACATTTAATTCATGAATGCATTTAGACTGAAGGTCTGGAGTGGAAAAGGAAGTGTAGGACCTTCCCATGACATCTGATGAAGATAAGTAACTCTACGCAGACAGCTGCTCTCCTTACATCTCCTTTCCTGTCTCGATATATTTCTTTATACTTTCCTATCATTCTTTATGCCAGTATGTTTTATTAAAGCAAGACACTACAGATGGACAGAGTAAAAAATTGAGCTAATATATCACTATACATGCAGTACATTAAGACTGCTGTATTGTATTACAAGTTTTAAATAAATCTTAACACTGGTTAAAGCCATGTTACATTTTTTTTGTTTGATTTTGTTGACATATTAGAGTTAAAGGTTTTTACAGAAGGGATTTTTTACACTATAAATTAGAAAGTATAATAAACAGACAGAAAAAAAGCCATTTTTATCATGTTTTTAGGAATAAAATGTAATATATATATAAGTATAAATGATATACGAACAAGCCCCTCAGAATATAAAAACCTTTAGAATATAGATAGGAATAAAACTGTAAAATTAGGTGTATGTGAGTGCTGCTGAAGTAGAGAAACAAACCCGTTTTAAAAAAAATGGTCTTTAAAGATATGTATTGTAATTGAAATCTACAGATGCAAATAGAGAAAGTGCAACAATAAAATCAAGAATAAAACTGTTACATTTGGCATATGCAAGTACTACTGAAGAAATGTTGCCAACGGACAGAAAAAAACAAAAAAAAAACATTTTAGCATGTTTTTAGAAATAAAAGGGTAAATAAATCATTGCAAAGGATGAACAAACCCCTCAGTGAAAAAGTTTTGAATTTAGATAGTGATAAAACTGTAAAATTTGGTGTATGTGAGTGCTGCTAAAATAGAAAAAAAAGCCTTTAACAGACAAACAACAATAATAAAATTAAGCAAATTATATATGAACAAACACTTCTGTAAAAACCTTCAGAATATAGAAAAGAATAAAACTGTAAAATTCGGTGTCTGTAAGTGCTCCTGAAGTGGAGGAACAAACTCATTTTGATAAAAATGGCCCTTAAAGATATGTAATTGAAAACTACAGATGCAAATAGTTAAAGTGCAATAATAAAATCAACAAAAGATATATGAACAAACCCTTCTGTAAAAACCTTCAGAATATAGAGAGGAATAAAACTGTAAAATTTGGTGTTTGTAAGTGCTCCTGAAGTGGAGGGAAAAAAAAAAATATTTTGAGAAAATGGCCTTTTAAGATATGTATTGTAACTGAAAACTACAGATGTTGAGTGCAATAATAAAATCAAGTGAATGATATAAAAACAAACCCTTCTGTAAAAACATTCAGAATATAGAAAGGAATAAAACTGTAAAATTTGGTGTTTGTAAGTGCTCCTGAAGTGGAGAAACAAACTCATTTAGAGAAAACAGTCTTTGTTTCGTAACTGAAAACTACAGACGCAAATAGTTAAGTGCAATAATAAAATCAAGCAAATAATATATAAACAAGTCTTTCTGTAAAAACCTTCAGAATAAAGAAAGGAATAAAACTGTAAAATTTGGTGTAAGTGCTCCTGAAGTGGAGAAACAAACAAATTTTTAATAAACAGCCTATAAAGATATGCATTATTGAAAACTGCAAACGCAAATAGTTTAAGTGCAATAATAAAATTAAGTGAATGATATATGAACAAACCCCTCTGTAAAATCTTTCAGAATATAGATAGGAATAAAACTGTTAAGTTTTGTGTATGTAGGTAAAACTTAAGGGGGAAAAACTCATTTTGAGAAAACCTAAAGATGTATATTGTAATTGAAATCTGCAGATGCAAATAAAAACACGTAGTAAAATAAACACTTCAGTGTATTTTGGATGTTTTCTTTCTACTAGTCTGGAAGCAAAATAATCTCAAAATTGAACAGTGCTTGAAAAACACTGGTTTTCCCATAGTGTCTTGCCTTAAATCTAATCATTTCTATTGTTTCCATATATTGTTATGTCCACTTAAACCTCTTCTTGTATCCTTACATAGTTTTTTAAGTCTAAGATTTCTGTAAATCTCTTTAAATCTCCCCATGTCTCCTTTTATACTTTAAGTCTAACTATTTATTATTATTCTTAAAAATTTTTGCATATATCTTTATATATCTTTAAATCCCACCATGGGCTAATAAGTTTACTTATATTTTCATGAATCGTATTATTTCTCCTTGGTTTTAAAATTCTTTCTCTCTACATATTGCTCCCAAAGTCTCTATTAGTATTATTTCTGTATATGAAATGATGGTTTAATCTTTTATATGTTAAAGTACAAGCACCCAGCATTAGTTAGCATGAGTTGAACCTGTTCACTGTGTACAGAGGTAAATCTGTTAGTGCAAACGTGAGAGGACCGAACACATGACGAGTCCCCTCATCTCTGAAACAACATGCATAGAAACCCTTCAAATAAAATCCCAGCAACTAAACAAGAACAGCTTATTCATACAGCAAACGCACGGTTTCAGACCACAGAGACTAGAATATGCTGGCGATATCTGGTGAGATATAGTCAATCTGGATGTCTGCTGGGGTGGTTTTGTATTCAGAAAAAAATTGAAGAAAGTCCTGAGATATTTTTCGTCTCATGTCTGAATTCACACTAGCAGCTTATATACATAACAAAATGATCAATAATGAAAAACAAACATCTAATGGACCACATAACAGTTAACGTTCTTCCCATTTGAAAACGCATTTCGTAATTCCGTCCTTGCTTTTGCAGACCAAACACAAATGCAAAAACATCTCCAATGTTAAAAAAAAAAAGTCTAAAATCAAAAAGTCAAAAAATCTGACATCAACTTCACATTTATGAGCTGCTCTTCTGATTTTCCCATTGATTTCCACAACGTCCACTTGAGAGAATGTTGTCGGGATGAGGTCATTGGGTGACCTGGAAGCATTTTAGTTTGAAATCGCACTCCGTGTAGCAGAACGAGTCTAGTGGTTTTGTGTGTTAGTTTGCGTAATCAGTGGTTTAGTCTCTCTAGTAGGGCGTGAAGCGGCTGTAGCCTCCTCTGTACAGGCTCGCCTGCAACATCAAAGATGACAGAGCACCAATCAGAGTCAAGCTGGTGGCCACGGCAACGGCGGAATTCCTGCTTCTCAAATTTCCTTCCTTTAGAATTCCAGCACTGATTTAAAGGAATAGTTCACCCAAAAGTGAAAATTGGTTGAAAAGTTACTCAAAAAATGTAGATTTTTTTCCTCCGTGGTAACAGATTTGAAGAAATGCAGCATTGCATCACTTGCTTACCAATGGATCCTCTGCAATGAATAAGTGCCATCAGAATGAGAGTCCAAAACATCACAATAACCCACACCACTCCAGTCCATCAATTATCGTTTGTGAAGCAAGTTGTGTGTTTGTAAGTAACAAGTTCAACTTTAAACCGTTTTTACTGGAGACACCAATATCGTATTTTACCCAGAAACAATGGTTTGAAGTTAAAAACGTAAATTTCATGATGAATCTGTTTCTTACAAACATGCAGCAAGATGTTAAATCAATTGATAGACTGGAGTGGAGTGAATCACTTGTGGATTATTGTGATGTTTATATCAGCTGTTTGGATTCTCATTCTGACGGCACCTATTCACTCCAAATGATCCATTGGTGAGCTAGTGATGTAATGCTACATTTCTCCAAATCTGTTGAACAAACAAACTCACCTACATATCAGATGGCCTGAAGGTGAGGAAACTTTCAGCAAATTTTCATTTTTGGGTGAATTTTTCCTTCAAAGGTATGTGTGTGTGTGTGTGTGTTCACAAATGCTGATGAACTCTGAGAACTGATTTAGAAAACTTCTCAAAACGTAAGTTTAATAACAATGAGATAAAGGGGTCATGCTGCCCATGAAGGGATCGGTGTGCTTTTTTTGGTATATCATTACAGAGTCACTAACTAGCAATTTCACTAACCCTCCGTCTGCACGCATTGTGCAGAAATGGCATCGGTCGCCTTTGAAAGCATTATAGACCTCAAACTACGATACATCAAATTAATGCCAATGGTGTTCAAAGGCATGTACAATTATTCTCTTTAATGTTCAGCGCAAGGAAAGCTTGCAGGCGTCGGAGCGAGCGATGGTCTTCGAACACGCCCCGCGATACCGGACCGTACGCGTAATTTACTCCAGAAAGCCGAGACCTTCAAAGGATAATTCTCCCTAATTTAAGGGGGAACCCGATCGCTGGTCTGGGTGGAAGCCGTCTGCAATTTCATGACGCTGGGAAAACCAGCAAAGAGAATTTAATGCAACCTCAGAGGAACTAATTATTAAAGGAATTTTAAAAGCGAAAAGCTCTCCCATCTCACACCGACGCGTTAATCAGTTATGATGAAAGAGCCAAAAACCAAAGTGCTCCTTCTCTGACAGATGAGGGATCATTTGATTGCTCTGTAAATCAGAGTTCTCAGGTTCTTCCACATCAGTACTCAAACACACACACACAAATACATATATATAAACGGACAAGTTGGGTCTGTTCCAAAACCTAGTGAGCTCCCCAACTAGATAGCATTCTAATACAACACAGAGGCACTACGAAAGAAACACAAACCCTTCTAAGAGACTTTCTCTTTTAACTGTAATGCAGCATCAGATGTACACTGCAAAAAATTATTTTCTTCCTCAGTATTTTTGTCTTATTTTCTAGTATGAATGTCTAAACATTCTTAAATCAAGATCAGTGGTATTTTAGTATTATTGTTTATAGAATTTTTTTTTTTGCAATTTTACGTTTCTTGATATTGTTCAAGAATTCTACTTAGCTTAAGTTTATTTTTATTTAGTTTTATATTCACACAAGTGTTTATTTACATAATATTTGTGTGTATACTGTGTATATTTATTATGTATATATAAATACACACACAGTATATATTGTGAAAATATTTCTATGTATATATTTATATTCGTATAATTGATATTATATATAAATATTTGTAATGTTTAAACAACATATTTGTCTTAAATATATATATGCATGTGTGTGTATTTACATATACATAATAAATATTTACATAGTACACAAAAATGTACAATTGTGGATGTGATTAATCATGATTAATCGTTTTTATTTATTTATTTTTTAAGTTTAAGCTAATTTAAGCTTTAACTAATTTGTGACCCTGGACCACAAAACCACTCATAGGAACATGGGTATATTTGTAGCAATAGCCAAAAATACATATACACTTTCTTTTATCCAAAAAATCATTAGGACATTAAGGTCATGTTCCATGAAGATATTTTGTAAATTTCCTACTGTAAATATATCAAAACTTAATTTTTGATTAGTTATATGCATTGCTGAGAACTTAATTTGGACAACTTTAAAAGCAATTTTCTTAATATTTTGATTTTTTTTGCAACTCCAGCTTCCAGATTTTCAAATAGTTGTATTTCGGCCAAACTGTTTTGCTATTATAGCAAACCATACATCAATGTAAAGCATTTCAAAAAATGTGGTCCAGGTCACTTTTTTTTTTTTTATTTCAGCTTTATTTCAATTATCAAACCCCATTTTTAAAAGTTGTAGTAAATAATAATACTGATTAAGATGCATATACTTAAAATGCATAATGACATAAAATAACTAATTTTCTGAAAAACTGGTCAAACTTAAGTGATAAAAATGTCTGCCAATGGGGTAAGAAAAATACAATTAATTCAAACTGAAACGCAAATTGTTCTCATTTCAAGCATCATTTCACTGCATTCAGATCAATTTCTTATCAAACACTATTTTATCTTTATATTAACCTTTTATTTTAAATAACTTAATTGGAAAAGAAGAAAAAAATACTGAGGACGAAAACGGGGTTTTTGCGATGCATCCTTTGCATGCAATCCCAGAATGCACTGCAACATCCATCCAAAACTGTATAAGGTTGTGTCAGGTTAAAAGTAGTTCAACCGTGTAGTTCAAAACAGTCTTTTTGTAAGCGGTAGACAGGCGGCTCACTACATTTTGGAACAGAGCCACTGACGGGGCTTCTCGGCTCCGTGATGGGGTCATTTTTCTCACTGTTGATGAAGAAACAAGGAAGGAAATTTGCAGGGAAGCAGGAATTAAAGAAAAGCGTACAGGCACAGTCTTAATTAAGTAAATGAAAAGAGTCTCAAACAAAGCGTCTTAATTAATGAAAGCTTTTAGCTAGCAGCTGCACCGGGGAACTGTTTACTACTGCTTCTTTTTTTTCTTGCTTATTTCGTTTTAATGCGTTTTGCTGACATCCTTGTCGTTGAGAAATTGCATGCATGCCGGAGTGCCAAACAAGAGTCGTTTCCTTTTTTTTTTCTTTCTGATAGAGAGAGGTGGTGGGAAATAAACCACCCTCTGTCATCTCCTTGCTTTAGTCGAGTCTGTCCCACGGCACACTGCTGCATGCGTTACATGCACGTTAATTTAGGGGAAATAGAGAGCAAACGACGCAGCGGAGAAGAGACGAGCTCTCCTCACTCTGACGGCCCATTAGTGCCTTCATCTTTGATGTTAGCTGCAAACGCTAGCTAAAAACAGACATTAACCGACTGACTTCCTCTCGTCAGGGAGCGTGTCGTGGAAAAACGACTCACAGAAACACACCTGGCTCATATGCGATGGACAAAAAACAGTTCTTAATACAATTCTGACGAATGCACAATACATTCGTGTGTTGTTTTTGACTCTTCTGCGTTTATAGCGGTGGTTTATCTTACCATGGTCCCCACGCTGTAGGTGGCTGCCGGGCCAATAGTGTGGTGATATGGGTCAGTAGTTGCATAGACTCTCCCATAACTGCAAAATAACATGAAACAGCATTTACAACCTATTTTACTTCTGTAATGTGATTCAAATATCCAATCAAAATACACTAGGTGCACTAAAACTATTCTCACTAAGTTTGAAACGTCACCAAACTTGGTTTCAAAAATGTACTAAAACCAAATAAATATAAATTAAAGCTAAATAAATAAATAAACAAACATGTGAAATACTAAAACAAACCATGTGTGACCCTGGACCGTAAGTAGTAAGTCGTAAATAGCACGGGTGTATTTGTAGCAATAGCCAACAATACGTTGTAAGGGGTCAAAGTTATAGATTTTTCTTTTATGCCAAAAATCATTAGTTTATTAAGTAAAGATCATGTTCCATGAAGATATTTTGTAAACTTCCTACCGTAAATATATCAAAACGTAATTTTTGAGTGCTGTACCGGGTGCGCTACCGAGCAAGTTTACTAAGTCACAAAAGCCATACATAGGAAGTTGGTAGTTGATGCAAACATCAAAATGTGTTAGTTTACAAACCAAGCACTATTACAAAAGTGTTTAGAGGTCATAACATAATACTGTGCATGAAAGCAAGCCTTTATCTATCAATAATCTGCCCCGTACTCAAGCTTGAGAGATCTAGTGTTCATTTCAGCTGCAAACTGCAGTGAATTGTATGTATAGGTAAGTTTTTGGAGTTTACTCTTTTTCAATGAACCTGTGTAGGAATTTTTGTGGCTTTTTGCATATAGAAACTGTATTTTCAGACTTGGTGTGAACGGGTTCATAAGGGAGTCAAATTTTGTTTGCTTTTAGCATTTAAGGGAACTTGCTGCTGAATGGCCTTTATAAACAAAGTGTGTTTATTTTTCTAAGAAATATGTTCAGGTAAATGACAAGAAAAGAGAAGACTGAAGAAAACAAATTAAGCATGAGAGCAAAAGAATGACTGAAAAGAGATAATGAGCGAGGGAAAGAAAGGTGAAGGAGGCAAACGAGGTGCCGCGGGCTTCGTGTCGCTGGTTTGGAACTAATCCTCCACAGGAAGGACAACACGTGTCATTTCCTTTCATTTATATATTGCACATATTCCACTCTCTTCTGCTTCTTCTCCACATTCAGCTTGCAAATGAAGGTCTGCAGAGAGCAGATAAGAAAACACAAGCCCTCGGCCGCGGGCAACGGCTCCGGCAGACGAACGGAGGGCGAGAGAGAAAAGGCCAGCTTTACCGTAAGAGATATATACGCTTTAATGTGTGTGTGTGTGTGAGAAACTGGACGTTAAGTGTGCTGACTCAGTCTGGATTGGCAAGAAACCTGCTTTGAAAGCACAACACTGATTTCAGCACAGCGCAAAACATTTCATTAATGTGTGCAATCAGTATTATTGTCTTGTTCTCCAGTAAAAAAAAATATAAACATACTTTAAAACAGCATAAGGCATAAGTTTGCTTGCGAAGCAAAATTGCATATTAAAACTGTGAATTGGTTTCAGTGACAAGTCTTGATTTAGGTTTATTTCTCTTCCTCATTAGCAAATTGCTGCCTCACTCAAACTCGCTATACAGACACAGGCTGTATTTTATTTTCGCCTCATGTGAAATAAAGCTGAAATAAATTAGATGGAAAACTTAAATGAAAATTGAAAAGTTGTTGAAGAGTAATAAGCTCAAGAACTAAAATTACTAAAACTAAAACTGAAATATATGTAAATTAGAGACATAAAAAAAGCAGCAAAGAACAGAAATGACAAAAGCACATAAGAAATGTTTTAAAACCTAAACTGATATTAAAACAAAAAATGAAAATATAAAAAAGAAACAAATTATATTAATAGACAGTAATAAATAATCAAATTATTCATACATACTGTAACTACATGAAAATAACACTGTTTAAATTGTAAAACAAAAATGTTGAAAGTGCTATGGAGAATGAGCAGTGACATTTAAAAAAAAGATACATTTAATAATTAAATAAATAATAGGGCCCTATGATTTCCGCGACGTGGAAAACGCGGACGGAATACAGTCATAAAAACAGAATTTATTAAATAATGCAGTTTACTACACACACTGAAGCGTGCGTGACGCTCGTGGTGATTTCAGCATTTGACCGTTCCATTTTAGAAAAAATTGACGTCATATCATATAAACACATATAGACATGGCAACCCGTCAAAATAAAAGTCTGTTTTAACTTATATATTACCAAGAAATATATTACTACTATTACTACTATTACTACTAAAATGAAACAAGCATTATTAGTTAGGGTATAATCACACAACATTTCTTCCATGTTTTAATTTTAATAGTAAATTCCCCTTTGTTTGCCAAAAAAAAGTTTGCTTAACTTTCAATAATTAAAAGATAAATGAAATGAATGTTTTATGCCTTCATTTGATAACCAGAACATTTTAAATACACAACACAGAATTTCTGGAGGATTAAAAAAAAAAAAAAAACTTTCATTAGGCTATTTTAAGAATAAATTTCATTAAATTAAGTATGCATTCAAATAATTAGACATGCTAAAACACAGAATTGGATAACAATAAAACACAGTGAGAAAAAATAAAACATTTCTTAGGGCCATTTTCGTTTTCATTTTCGTTAAACCTTTATTAAATTGATGTGAAATTGTATAAGTTACATGATTTTAATTAATTACACATGATCTTTGATCAATAAAATTTAATTTACCATTAAAAAGAAGTTGAGAAAAATTAAAACGGAAAAAAACAGAATCCAGAAAAATTAAAACTGAAAAAACGGAATTTGGAAAAAAAATTAAATGGAATTTGGGAAAAATTTAAACAGATTTCATAGGGCCCTAAAATAAAAACAATTGATACAATGAAAAAAAATAAATGGTTACATACTAAAATGACTAATCCTAAAATAGAAATAAACATAAATTGAAGCTAAATAGAATGTTTTTTTTTTTTTAAAGATCAATTAATCTCAAAAACTTAAAAAGCATCTATGAATGCATGTCAAAATAAATGTTTCTGTTATTGTCATGTTCTGCAATGCTGCATGTGTTTATGAGCTCGTACCTGTCGCTGTACGCTGTAGCCGTCGCAGGCTGAGTATATCTGTACGCCGCATATCCACCCTGAAAACACAAAAATAACAAAAAGATCAACACAAAACAGATAAACAACAACAAAAAGTTTGTCAGCAAACAGCAGAACAATAATCCTCTAACAGTAACTGAATAATTTATCCTTGCTGCAATGCATGCTGGGAACTCACAAACCCTTAACATTTCAACAATATGAAATATTTTGTTCAGTAAACTGGTGGGACAACATTTGGTACAATTTTGTTGGTCTGACAAGGGTTTTTATGGCGTTTCAAGAAAAGAGCATTTTTTTTAGTATTTGTGACTCAAAATGTTTTGTAAGCTGGTAAATCTGCATTTCACAGTGTGGGGATTTAGAGAGAAAACTGTTATTTATGTCATTTTATGTAAGTAGTCTGTAATAAAGATGTCATTGATTTAAGATACAAATCCAAACTACTTTCTTTTTGGAACCAAAAGGCATATTTTTGCTCAGTTTGGGCCTCTGAATAAGTTTTTTTCCTCCTTATTATCACTGTATCATACTATATGAGCCATAAAAGCCTGGTGTATTAAATATGATACTCAATAATAAACACATATGCATAGTTTTACTTTCGTGCTTGTCTAAAGGTTCAATAAACTTTTTTAGAAATGAGACTTTTCTGACTATTATAGGGTTAATTCTGCAGCCCAGTAGCTGTATAGCAGCTTCAGAAGTGTGCGTACGATGCCTTCAGATGCCATCTTTATAGGTTTTGAAACACATCTGTCTTGGTTCTTGTTGGTTTCTCTCTAAAACAGAGCAGATTCTGTTGATTTGCCGCTTGTATCATAATCAGCAGAGACTCTGAGGTGGAGTCGAGCTCATTTGTCTGTAGGCAGATCGCTAATAACACACATTAATCAGAGCGTCAGAACGAGAACAGTCGCTGTTTAAATTCTCCGGCCCGACAAACACAGAACGCCCATGAGCGACCGCGAAGCGCCACTGGGAGGCGCTGCAACACACGATAACGCTGGTGATTTATATTTGAGATGCTGAGTGTGGAAGACCTCCATTGATAATGTATGCCGCATTTAAATCGGGCACGGAAAGTTTATTGAGTGGAGAATTTGAGACAGTCAGCACAGAACGACTCGCACGCTGGCGAAACGAGCACACGGAGACTCTCGAACGCTACGGGAAGGGCTGGGTTTCCCGTCACTCGGAATACAATTCGAATCGGGAGAAGTTTGTGAGTGAAAGCGAAATGAAATCAGGTTAGAGGTTGAGCGGGGGATTGCGGGGTCATGTGACCCCTCCCCTGGGGACAGGAAGTGAGGAAGAGCAGGCATGGTGAACTTCCTGGGGGACTGTGCTGATTGGAGCCCCCGCCTGCGAACACACGGGGTAATAAATCAGACTGTCAGCACCTCCGGCCCAATACACAGAACATGCCTTTATCAGGACACCGAGAGCCCCGACGCTAAATATAACAGACCACACCGCTGAAGATGAGAGAACAGACAATGAGAGAATAACGAGAGCACAAAACGTGGGGGAGGAATGAGAAGAGAGGAGAGGAGAGAAGATCAGATGAGAAAAGGAAAAGAAACAGAAGAAACATAGAAAATAAAAAGGAGAAAAGTGAAATTTGAAAAGAAAAGCGAGAAAAAATGGTACGGAAAGAACAGAAAATCAAAGAAAAACAAAAAAGGAAAGAGTGAAGAAAAAGAGAAAGGATAGAAAAGGAACAAAGAACATGAAAAAAAGCAAAAGGAATTCAAAAAAGCAGAAAAAAGAAAGGGAAAAAGGAAAGCAGAAAAAGAAAGCAACAAATAAAAAAAAAGAAAAGAGGAGAGAAGATGAGGAAAAAAGACAGGAAAAGAAACTGAAGAGAAGAAAAGAGAAAAAACTAAGAATAAGAGGAAAGAAAAGATGATAAACAGACGAGAGAATGACAGAGAGACGTACTGTATGTGTGAATGTGTTTGTGCACCTGCGGGTCACTGTGGGTCAGTGTGTCATTATCAGGGTGACACAGATGTGAAACGCCTTACAGATGTGTGTGTGTGTGTGTGTGTGTGTGTGTGAGAGAAGAGCAGCGCCGGAGGGAAGATGAATCCGTTTATCTGAAGCCGCTTCACCTTATCAGTGACTCACTGCAGACCGACCACAAAACGCTCACTACTGAGGGTCCACAGCCTCCAATGAACAAACCACTCAAGCACACACACACAAATGTCCCTTCGTCAATGTTAGCTCATCTTTTTTTGACCTGTTTTATCATCCAGTTGAAACTTTTTTTTTTTATCCATTTATTGGCCACAAAGAGTATATTTTTCACAATTTTCCCCTTATTTTCACCCATTTTGTTGTCACCAAATGCAACTTTTTCCACAATTTCTTATTATTTTGACCAGTTTTATTGGCTAGTAAATGTAATTTATTTGATCATTTCTTATTTTAACCAATTTTATTGCCCACCAAATATATATTTTTTTACTGCTTTATGTTCTTTTTTAACAGTTTTATTGGCCAACAATTTTTTTATTTTTATTTTTTTTTACCCATTTTATTGCCCACCAATTTTTTTGTTCCTCCTTATTTTGCCCCCTTTTTGGCCAACTAATGAATTTCAATTGAACACCACTTTTTTCTTATTTTTTTATTTTAATTTAATTTATTATTATTTTTTTCTACCAATTTTACTGTCCACTAAACACATTTTTTTCTTTTTACTCATTTCTTTGGCCACCAAAAGTATTTTTTCCTTTTGTTCTTATTTTTAAGTTTTACTGGCCACCAATAAAAAAAAAACCCAACAACTTTTTATTGCCCACCAAATGCATTTTTTTCAGTTTCTTCTTTTTACTAAATTTACTGGCTAGTAAATGTAATTTATTTTATTATTTTTTTCTTATTTTATTGCCCACCAGATCTATTTTTTCCCACTGCTGTGTGTTCTTATTTTTAACAGTTTTATTGGCTGACAAATTTCAGTTTTATTTATATTTTTATTGCCAAATGTAACTTCCAGTTTCTTTTTATTTTTACCCATTTTACTGGCTAGTACATGTCATTCATTCGTTAATTTATTTATTTATGAACTACCATTCTTTCATATTTTTACCAATTTTATTGCCCACCAAATGTTTTTTTTTCTTTTTCATTATTTTGCCCCCCCTTTTTGGCCAGCAAATGTACTTTTCACTTTTTTACCCCCTCTAATTTTACCAATTTTATTGACCACCAGAAGCATTTTTTCTTTTTATTTTTTTTCTCATTGGCAACTAAATGTATTTTGTTTAACATTTTTTATATCTTTTTTTTTAATCCACTTTATTGGCCACCAACGTTTTTCCCTTATTTTCCCCTCCTTTTTGGTGAAAAAATAGGCACACTAAACTGGAGTGCAATTTGTTCAGTTTTCAGCATTTTACTAACTCATGTTTTCAATTTCTGTTCCTTTTTTAACTTTCAAACTGTTAAAATGCCAAGGTCCAAGGTCACGGATTCGATTCCCAGTGAATGCATGAACTGATAAAACGTATACCTTGATTGCAATGCAGTTCGCTCTGGATAAACGCATCTGCCAAATGCATGAATGTTTTGGAGTTATAAAAGCATGATTTTGTGTGTGTGCGTACTGAAGTTGGAGGACATGGAGATCGCTTTGCTCCTTTGCCAAACTCTTGAGTTTGTGGTGACTGAAGGGAATCTAGAATTGGGTTGTCAGGTTTCCTGGCACAAGCGAGGCGTCACTTAATCGACGCCAGAGATCCTGGACTGGAATTACACTCTGCTCTCATCCCACAAGAAACGAAAGTTACTCACGTAGATTTCCGCACCGTAGAATCCGTCCTGATACACCACCCTGTAATGGACAGACACAATGAGAGCGCTCTAACAGCACCAATCGCAGATATGAGCATGAAAACTGCTGCATCAGGAATAAAATCATGTGACTAGAAGAAATAAATGACTTTGGTGCAGAGAGATGCAGCTGAAAACTACTGCTATGAAGCAGGACATCATCACATCCAAATACAGCTGTCAATTGATCATTTTAATTGCATTAATTATGTAGCAGTTCATTTAATTACTATTGCACAGATCAATGTTTGCTCGAAAACCCCGAAATGCAAATGAGCGAGTGAGTGGTGAAGCAGGTGAGACTCACGCGCCGTACGCCGGGATGGGTGGAGGAGGAGGAGCCGTACGGAAGGTGTTGTAAACGGCACGACCTCTGCCCCGCAGATGAGCGCCTCTGTACGCCACCGTCGCTCCTGCCGCTGGATACGGGAAACCAGTCACTGCAAACAGAGCACAGACAGTTTCTAACTCTATAACACAATGAGAATTACAAAGAGAATCTGAGTGCTGCTTGCATATGCAAAACTCAGTGTCATGTTGATAGGGTATTTTGTGCAGTTGCTAGGTGGTTTCTTCCTTCTTACTCCCTCAAGTCTCTGTGATCTTGTCTCTTTTTTCACCTGATTTATTTGTCTTATTTTAACTATATTATTGGCTATCAAAAGTATTTCTCCAAAGTATTTCAAATTTTGTTTACCATTCTTTTCTTATTTTTACCAATATTATTCACCAATATTTTTTTCTACTTTGTTTTTTTATTCCTTTTTTCTTTATTGTCCAAAAAATGTATTTTTATACTATGCACATTTTATACTATTTCTGTTCTTATTTTTATCCAAAACATAGCTAACAATTTATTTTTTATTTATTCTTTTCTTATTTTATCAAAATTATTTTTATACCATTATTTTCTTTAATTTCTTTCTTTCTTTCTTTCTTTCTTTCTTTCTTAACTATTTTCTAAACACTGTTTGTTTGTTTGTTTGTTTGTTTGTTTATTTATTTATATTTGGCTAGCAAATGTATTTTGTTTACCATTCTTTTCTTATTTTTACCAATTTTACTGGCCAATTAAATTATTTTTTCCCCACTTTTTTCTTTCAACAATTTTATTGGCCAACAAAAGTATTTTTATACCATGTTTTACCCAATATATTAGTTAAAAATTAAAATATATTAGCTTTTTTATTTTATTCTTTTTTTTAAATTTTATCAAAATTATTTTTATACCTTTATTTTCTTTCTTTCTTTCTTTCTTTCTTTCTTTCTTTCTTTCTTTCTTTCAGCAAATGTAACCTTTTTAGTCATACTTTTCTTATGTGTATCTATTTTATTGGCCAACATGTTTTTTTGCTTGACTTGACTTGTTTGTTTGTTTGTTTTTTTTTAATATTTTTCCCCTTTACCCCCTTATTTTTAACCGTTTTATTGTCCTACAATATATATTGGGCTAACAAATGTATTTTGTTTACCATTCTTTTCTTATTTTTACCAATTTTTTTGACCAATGAAATTTTTTTCCCAATATATTAGCCACCAAAAGTATTTTTTCCTTTTTCTTTTTTCTAACCAATTTTATTGTACAACAAAAGTTTTTTTTTTATTATTATTATTATTATTTTTACTCAATATATTAGCCAACAAAAGTATTTTTTCCCCCTTTTTTAACCAACAAAAGTATTTTTACATCATGTTTTTCTTATTTTTACCCATTATACTGGCCATTTATAGTTAACATTTTTCTTTATTTTTATTAATTTTACTGGCAACCAAATGTTTGCAGTTTGTGCTTATAAACATCAGTTTGACCAGCCATACAGTACACTGGTATGTTTACTAGGTTGATATGAAGATGGTTTAATTCTTCACAAAAATGTCTGAGTTTACCATGACTCATCAATGAATCACAAAACAAAAGAACAAAACAGAATTAGGATCACTTCACTCCCTTTTTTTGTATCTGTCCAACAATAATGTAACATATAATTATTATATCATTTTCCACAAAAGGTAAGAATTGAATATATTGTTTAACTCCTAAAAAGCATCTCTCTGCTTATGCTGCTGCTGTACAGGCATCCGTGTCGTGTGATATATGTAAATGAAGCTGATAATGAGCAGGCGATAGGCTACACTGCCTCAATAAAAACACATTCATCAAACCAGCCGACATGCTGTGGCACAAAACACCAGAAAAAAAAAGAGAGAAAGACATAAAAACACACACAGTCAGTGACAGGACAGTTAGTCCGGTTCTGAAGGACTCGTAAGCAGCCGCTCAGCCGTTTGATGGCGTTTAATGCTTCTTGTTGTGAGGAGTTGGAGTAAGTAATCCACACACAGGGGAGTAGACGCAGATTAATCAAATCAACCGCAAGTGCTTCATTATCTCCTTAACGTGCCGAGCAACAATGAGAGAGCTCATCTACACTCATTAAGACACTTCAGACCGGATCACACCGGACTTAAAGAGACTATACGAGAGCTTAAAGAAAGAGATCTGCAAAAAAAAAAAAAAAAAAAAAAAATCAACACCATGTCATCATTTACTCCTTTAGGTGCTTTTATTAGCTTTTGGAGCTTAAAAGTGTGTTTTTATTGTGGGTGTGTGTGTGTGTGTGTTGCAGAACAAATGACAGGATTGATCTGATTGGCAAAGTTCCTGATATACATCGTTTATTTATTGTGATTCTCACTGTAAAAGTGTATGTAAAAGTATTTTAATAAGAGCCAAGTTGGGCATTATCACTACGAGCGCTGCTGTTCTTCATTCGTCAAAGTCATCTGAACAGATCTTCAGCGTCTACGTTTCCATCAGCAGTGCCAAACACACAGAGAGCGAACGCGGCAGCAGAGCGACTGATCCAGAGAGGATACTCTCTGAGCTCATTACCTCACACTCATCACTAGAGGCTCATGGGAAGGTTTGGGTTGCAATAAAACAAAAAAGAATGAAGAATCTGGCGCCACAAAGGCTTCCATCAGCGCACATCACCTTACAATACTCCCAAACACACAAAAAAAACACCTGCATGTGACCTCATAATACATACACACACACACACACACACACACACGTGTGAAGTCTGCAGATGTTGCTCCTTACTGTAACGAATGCAGACAGTGACCAGAGACTGTCAAACCACAAACAAGACAAAAGCAGTAATTAGTATTAGCTCTAATAAATAGTATATCACAGTAAATTAATTACATTTGTTATTATAAGCAATTATACAGTTGAAGTCAAAAGTTTACATACACCTTGCAGAATCTGCAAAATGTTAATTATTTTACCCAAATAAGAGGGATCATACAAAATGCATGTCATTTTTTATTTAGTTTCTACCTGAATAAGATGTTTAATGTAAAAGACGTTTTAGCACACAAGAGAACATAATAGTTGAATTTATTAAAAATGTCCACGTTCAAAAACATACACTAGAAACTCAATACTGTGTTGTTACCTGAATGATCCACAGATGATTTTTTTTTGTTTGTTTGTTTGTTTAGTGATAGTTGTTCATGAATCCCTTGTTTGTCCTGAACAGTTAAACTGTCTGCTGTTCTTCAGAAAAATTCTTCAGGTCCCACAAATTTTTGGTTTTTCAGCATTTTTGTGTATTTGAACCCTTTCCAACAATGACTGTATGATTTTGAGATCCATCTTTACACTCTGAGGACAACTGAGGGACTCATATGAAACTATTACAGAAGGTTCAAATGCTCACTGATGCATCATAAGGAAAAATTATGCATTAAGAGCCGAGGGGGTGAAAACTTTTGAATGGAAAGATGTAGTATACATTTTTCTTATTTTGCCTAAATATCATATTTTTTTCATTTAGTACTGCCCTTGAAAAGCTACAGAAGATACTTACATGTTTCCCAGAAGACAAAAGTTAA
>JAHKKF010531069.1:0-10955 GCA_019740295.1 Labeo calbasu | reverse complement strand
TAGACAATATCGTTTGGTCAGTATAAAAACTATAGAAGTCTATGGAAAGTCCCCACAATTCACAAAAACAAACGTGTGTGTGTGTGTGTGTATACACATGTACATGCAGTAGCGGTTCTGGTTTATTTGGTGTCTTAGGCAAAATAAGACACATCACTCCCAAAAGGTGTAAAGATGCAACATTGCACACATTTTATATACTTTTATTGTATAACTTAATAAACACTTATCTCAAATAACTATTAAATAATAAAACTAAATTAAACAAAAAATAAAAACTAATAATAAAAATACCCACAAAACAAAAAGTTTCTACACCATGAAATGTATATTTCACCATATGGATCCTTTATTTCTTTACAGTTTAAATGTTATTTTATTGGTCAGTCGTGGAAGTCTGATGGTTAATAGCTTCTAGCAACAATAAAACCACGAGACAAGAGAACTCAAGAGCAAGAGCACATAGAGATTTGTGAGTGCACACTATCTGAGGGAGAGCAGAGCAAATTAATAACACACTGTATATTTGAGAGTGTGTATCTAGTTTTGTGAGTGAAGGAAATACTCCTGCAAGCAGAGAGAACTGTGCTCACACATTACCTGGATGTGCTCTCATGTTAATGCACTCTAAACATTTAAAAAATACCATGAATTAACTATAAAGAAAAGGAGGAAGTCATGTCTGAAAGCTGCATGCACAGGCAGTACCTCATGAGGTGGTACTGTTACATTCTGGGGATGTATTTCTATTAATATTCATGTTTAAGGTGTGGTTTCTCGCCCCTTTTGGGTGCAGTTGTATTTTCCCTGTGTGTTCTCTCTCTCCCCCTCTCACACGCTACTTGCTTAGCAGCTGCAATTAGCCACAGGTGGTGCTCATCAAAGAGTGTGCTGCAGAGATGCAACTGAGACAAAAGAGCAGAAGAAACAATGTGGAGTGAGGTTTACTTCTCCCCTGCTCCAGCCTTGTGTTGGGTGTCACTTTTTGAGTTTCTATGGTTGTTGTGGTGCAATTGAACTTTTACCTGTTGATTAATAAACCTTGAATACTAAAGTTTATTCTTGCTGACAAGCAGTGTTGTGTTAAAACTCCCAGCTGAGTGACTGCTTTAAATTTACTTTTTCTTTTGTTAAGGTATTAAAAGGTATTGTAATTATTTTTGTTTGTTTGTTTGTTTATTTGCCTTGTGTTTAAGTGGAAAGCTGTAGGTTGAGGGTGCCATGCCTCAGCGCATTGGGAGCCCTAGACAGCTGCCTACATTGCCTATGCCAGGATCTGCCACTGTACCAAATATGTGACATTAATAACTATAATATTTTAGAACAAAATACTTGTTTTAATATACATTCAATATATATAAATACAGGTCAATTATTTACACTTAATTAGTGTATTTATTTCCTGCTCTGCATTAAATAATTTTGAACTAACTGGATTAATTGAGGAAAATGTGAAAATATGTTTACACACTATAATGTGCACCTTTGCCTATTAAAAATACAGTTCAGTGTAAAACTGTTCATTCAGTGCATCATCACTCTTATACTTGTGTACATTTTACAAAATAAACTGAAAAACAGTTACTTACGTTGTATTGAAACATTGAATTTCTTGTACAAGATCCCTCTGCTGCTGCTGATGATCTGTAGTTTATAGAGTCCAGTGTGTTCATCTGTGATGTTTGTGATGATCAGTGATCCAGTCGTCTTGTCCAGCTTCAGTTTATCTTTAAAACTCTCATTAGCATCATCATATGTCTCTCCAGTCCCTCCTTTGATTTGAGCAATGAGATTGTCTTCATCTCCAAACATCCACTGAATCTGATCAACTCCATGTATTTCAGTATGGGGGTTTAGAGTGACAGAATCTCCCTCATTCAGTAATTTCTCCTCCACGTTATCTGTTACAGCAATACACAGAAACAGAGAAAAGATCAAGTGTGTTGATGTGAACATCTGAGTTTGAAATGATCAAACTTGAATGAACATTAAGCAGTTTGAGCTGAATTACATGCTGAAGAACAAAATTATGCAGCATAACTGCCAATGAAGATCTGTGATCATTATTATACTGACTTGAGGTACTCACCTTTGACAGTGACATTAAATGCCTGGTTTAAAGCTACACTGTTGGATCTGATCTGTAGTTTATAGAGTCCAGAGTGTGCAGTTCTGGTGTTTCTGATGGTCAGAGATCCAGTCGTCTCGTCCAGCTCCAGTCTGTCTTTGAATCTCCCACCGGCAACATGAGCATATATAGAGATCTTTCTGGTCTCTCTTTTGAACATGGCTATGCCAGTCAGCAGCTGTCCATCTCCAAACAGCCACAGTATCAAATCATCTTTTTTTATTTCAGCAGCAGTCTCTAGAGTGATAGATTCTCCCTTCATCACTTCCATCTTCCTGTCTTCATGTGTGAGAACAGTGCACAGAAAGACAGAAATACACAGATGCCATTAGATCAAGTATGTGTGCGTGTGAACAACAGAGTTTGAAATGACTCCACACAGATCATACAGATAAAAATTTTACAATAACCTAAGACAGAAACACACTGAAGACTGAAATGATCTGAAGAAACTCTGAAGGGACTCTAAAGATTAAGCAGTTGAATTCACTTTAGAAAAAAATTGACTGGGTTTCCCCTGGCTTCGCCCTGCCCAGGCATAGTTCACCATCTTTCGGGTACTTTCGCACGCGCTCTTGCTCCACCTGCCCCCGCCAGTCAATGTCAAAAATTGACATTGACTGGAGTGACTCACTTTTAACAAAAATGTAGAATCTTTTGTATAAAGTTTTTCTGCCTCTTCTGATCTTCAGAGTGTAGAATCCAAAGTGTGCAGCTGTAAACGTTGTGATGGTCAGTGAGCCTGTCTCCTTGTTCACCTTCAGTCTGTCTCTGAATCTCCAATCAGAACCATCATATTTAGTCATCTCTCTGGTTTTGATTTTAGCTATGACAGTCTGTTTCTCTTCATCGTCAAACAGCCACTGTATCTCATCATTTGTCTGCATTTTAATATCAGAGTATAGAGTGACATCATCTCCCTCCATCACTGATCTCATCCAATCTTCATGTGTGAAAACAGTGCACAGAAAGACAGAAATACACAGATGCCATTAGATCATGTATGTATGCATGTGAAGTTTTGAGTTTTAAATTTCTACACTCAGATCAAGCAGATTCTGTTTTATCAGTGATGATCTTTACACTGCTGTGTGAAAAGTTTGAGCTAAAAATGAAATTCTGTACAAAAAATTAAATGCATCTCTCACTGACATTATCCTCTAGTGTTAGAGATGATCGTTCTTTGCACAGGAAATGCATCAGTTAACTAGTACAGGTCTTGAGCTCTGGCTCTTTCATAAACACTGTGTAGAAACTTTTATGCTGTAATTTCAATTTTTGCCAGCTTTGTCACTGTATGTGGTTATATGCTAATATAGACAAATGACAAAGATTTTTTAAACAAACTTTATAATAACCAAAGACAGAAACACACTAAAAACTGAGTGATCTGAGAAACTCTGAAAGGAGTCTAAAGATTAAGCAATTTGAGTTTAATTCACTTCAGAAAAAAAAAAAAAAAAAAATTAATGTATGATGAAGAATGTTATCATTATTACATTGACTAGAGTGACTCACCATTGACAGAAACTTGGAATTTTTTGTTTAAGGTTTTTCTGCCTCTTCTGATCTTCAGAGTATAAAGTCCAGTGTGTTCAGTGTTGATGAATGTGATTATCAGTGATCCAGTCGTCTTGTCCAGCTTGAGTTTGTCCATGATTATCATATCAGGACCAGCATCTTTTTTGATTTCTGCTATGAGAGTGTCTTCAGCTCCAAACAGCCACTGTATCTCATCACCTGTCTGTATTTCAGTATCAGGGTTTAGAGTGACATCATCTCCCGCCGGCACTGACCCTGACAGCAGCACACAGAAATAGAGAAATGAGGAGATAATTACTGAGTTTGCATGAACATGTCATTATGATTTAAGGACTAAGAAGATACTGTGTGATTCTTCATAGGTGCTTCTAATAATCACTTTATCTTTAGGATGACTTTAACTAAACATCTGTAACAATTTGCACAAATGTTGCACATATTAACATTTTCCACTGAAAAACTAGGTTTTACTTGTTTTTAAACTGTTCTTACAGGTAATTACTAATATGCATCTTTTATATTATCATATAACCAAATATAATATTCTGTTGTTTACTTGCCCTCATTTATCTGATGAATGAGCAGATTTTGAAGAATCATCATTCCATGTAATGACAGCTTATAATGGCTTTCAAAAAGTTGCCTCCACAAATGACATTCAAGGGCAGTAAGTCTTCTGAACTCACACAACAGCTTTTATGTGCAGTTTAAGTGTCTGTTTGCTGAAACTCTTTGCTATAATTCACAAATATTATCTTCCATACTCAAACACGTGTCGAGTTCACCTATGAAACATTCAGTCAGCTGATTCCCTCTTTCATGTTTGTTGCTCAAATACCTTTTGTGTTGCATTTCAGAGCTTTAGTGAACGGGAAGATGATCAGTGAATAATTACTCATATTTCAATCTGTTCACACACAACATCACATGACTTGAAAAAACTTTGAATATAGTAAATGAGTCATGTGATACTTTTATGATAGATAACACAAATAATACTCAAAATTGTCTGACAGACATGATCAGTAAAACTACTGTTGTATAGAAAGAACTTCATAATGTTTATCAAAATATCTTATTTTGTATTTAATTAAAAAGTCATTTGCATTTGCAATGACATAAATGTCGGTAAATGATGAATTTATATTTTAGAATAAACTATTCCTTCATAGGAATAAACAAACAACTGACCAGACATGTTCAGATATATTTGCTGAATTATAAACATGAGTTTCATTTGGATTCATTTCATTTGGAGTTTCATGGATGTTCACTCCAACTCAGAAAGCAGAAAATAAATGTAGATAACACTTCTCCTTTCAAAACTGAACAGTATATTCAACCATGTAAGTTGAAAACGCAAGAACAAATCAAACGATTCAATTGAAACAGTTTGTGAATCAAACGACTCAATTGATCAAAGTTCGTGAATCAAATGATTCAGTTCAAAAAGACGAAATCTCTCCGTTTCAAAAGCAAAAATCAAACCAGTCTGAAGTAAATTATTGAACTAGAAATTAATTAAAGCTCAATCTTTGATTGTACATACATAAAAGGGTAAAACGAAGTACAATTACCAGTGTAAAACAAAAATACAACAATAAAAAAAATCTGTTGTGCATAATGATAACTACTGAAAAACGTTTAATCCACACTTTGAGATAGAGAGGAGAGAACTGCCCGCAGTCTCTCTGGGCGAGAGCAGCGTGAATCTGAGAATCTGAGGTTGTGGCTAGAAGGGACACAGCTCCGACCGGAAACTAATGAAATGAATTGTTCTACCTATTGGATTGTTTTTTTGTTTGTTTGTTTGTTTGTGTTTTTTTTTTGTTTGTTTGTTTGTTTTTTTTAACGTCTACACCTACCCCAACCCTAAACGAAGCGCTTACTATAATACAAAAAGTTTTATTGTTGCACAGTGTGACAAAAATAACGTTAACATGCCCAGTAACTAGAGCTACATTTCTTCTAGCCTTAACCGACTGGGGCTTTTACAACAAACTGCGTTGATGCTTTGAAGCTTTTGATACAGTTCTCTACTACGCCATCTGGTTGTCAATAAAAAATCTTACACAAAATGTGTCATTTAGATGTTTTGTTCATTGTGGTGCCATTGCAAGGTTTATTTGTGAATTTTATAAGCATATATGTCATTAGCAAGGTGGCGTGTGTGTGCAGCGATAGAGTTTCCAAAATGCATTGTATTTTGCACAATACAATGACAAAGGCTTTATGCTCTTTATTTTTTATTTGCATCAAACTTCTGTCTGTTAACCTCAAAAATGGAGTGTTTAATACGCCAATAGATTAGACTAACGTAATTTTTCCACAATTTGTCTTCTTTACAATAAAACACAAAAACGCACAAATACAAATGCAATTATTTGTTAATTACATATATACAATATATATACCCAGCAAACGCGGTTGAGGAAAGACTTTTGTCCTTTTATCAAGGTGTTTTAATTTTCATTCAGACAAATCCGTGTATCTTTTTTTTATTATTTTATACTATAAGAAGAAACAGGAGAAAATGGCTCTTTTTTTTTTTCATTTTATTCAGAAAAACGAAAAACAAGAATTCAGCTTGATTTTTCGTTTTTCTTTCAGGGGTGGAAAAATGAATAAACAGCCTAAATATTCGATTTCTAAACGTAGACAAAACGAAACGCCCCTTTCTGCTGATCGATCAGCCGAAGATCTTAATGTAGACTGTTAAATGTAGACGCGTCAGTTGTGTTATAGTTCATGTTTGTAACATACGCCAGAAAGATGTTCAAGGAGACGAAAGCAGCGCATTCAGATATTCAAGTGATAGCGCTGGCGCCTCGCGCGTCTACACAATCTGTACACTGTTTATGATCAAATTAAAACACCGTCAACCAAACATATTAAAAGTTATTAAGCTTAATTAAATGTGTCTGTTGTACGATAGCCTATAGGCTAAATGTATCATCACTTGTATAGCTGCTGACTGTTATTTTACTTGCATATTTTTGGGACCCGACTGAAGAAGCCTTCTTTACAAAATATTTTAGCAAGTAAATCGCAAACAGGCTATAGAAACTTTGGACTGACTGAGAGATGCAAGTCCAATATATGTTAAATATATAATATGTAATATATAATATATGTTATGTTCAAATAAATGTTGTTTATAATGGGAAAAATTTTCAATAGGCTAGCATAAATGGCTACTTGTTACATTTTTTTATTCTTGTTTTTTTCTGAATACCTTTCATTTAAGGATTTGCCATGAAGTGAGGTGAAGTAAATGTTAATGTTTACGTGTACAATGACAGCGCGGAAAGAACGCACAACTTGCTCTGGAAGTTTAGTTGGCAGAGAAAATAAAACTCATCAATTATTTGACAACAATAAATACCCAATATTAATGAAATAAACTCAGCAAAAACAAAGTTATGACTGCTGTGTATTTAGACTTCACTACTGGTCTGCACTTGAAAGGGCGCGTTTATCTGCTTAGAGTTTATTTAACCCATTGCAACTTATTGGAACTGTATGAACTACAGGTTAGGCCTACTCACCTTGTTATTATCTGATTTATTTATCGAACTATTTATTTATATGTTTGTATATTGTAAATAACTAACTAAATAAATGAATAAATGTCCTGCTTGCACTTTTAATAGCAGAGAATCATGACTTTAGCTTTTTTTTTTATGTGCCATCAAACCCTGCAAACTAATGCAAAGCATAAGTAAATTTATGTCTACATAGAAGATAGCCCTGTTTAGGCTCTGCCCAGTTACGGGTTGTGTCGAGCCATCGTTAGTGTGGTTGTCTGATGAGAAAAAAGTTTAAATGTAGTTTCAATAAACGCGTTAATTATCCGTTCAGTTGCAGCAGCTGAGGACTATTTTGAGCGGAGGGGTTTCAAGATGGCGAAAAGAGTTGATCTTATTGACTCACGCACAAAGAAAGAAGTGATTACATTCACTGAGCGAGAAAAACGCCTGGCTCATCTGGAAGCTTACACTCTTAGATGGAACTTGAGAATCCACGAAATTCCAGAGAAAGAAAGAGAAAAGTTATCAATGTGTGCCAACGCCTTCTTCCACAATTTAAGGATAAATTCCCCGATGTCATTGATGTGGCACATCGTCTTGGCTGTGCTAACCCACAGAATGAAGCCTGTGGGATTATCTTCCAATTCACCTCGCGCTTTTACCGGGATGCTGTTTGGTGTGCCGCCAAAGATTTTGACTTTTTGACTGAGAATCACCTGAAAATCACCGGCTGATAGAGCAAGGAGGAGCAAGTTATGGCCTGCAGTTGAAAAAGCCCGAAAAGAGAACAAACGGGCTTTCTTCGTCGGTGGACGCGCATTTTTAACGGAAATTTTTCCTCCTGACTGAAAGTTAATGGATTTGACTGGATCCACCTTGATTGCATTTGCTGAGATGATCTTGGGATTGATGTGTGGACTACAGCATCTTTAGGACTTTACCTTGATCCAGCTTTTTCCTCTCTTCTCTCCCCCTATTTTTGACGTTATTGTATTTGACTGGTTCATTTAATTCTGGCTATATAAAGGGATTGTTGTCCTCATTCCTTTTTATTAAGTATCTGACCAGTTAGGTTCTCTTTTACAGTGATACTTAATCTTTATACTTGTTCTTAGGTCTTGTTCTATTTTTGATCATTGTTATATTTTTTTTTTTCCTTGTTTTTTTTTTCTTCCTATGTCCTTGTCTATTATTCCTTTAAATTGTAGGAATTAGGAATACGTTTAATTCATATGTTATCTAAATTTCCAAACTCTTCCTTAATTCTCTGTGGTGATTTTAATGTAGTTTTAAATAATACCTTAGATAGATGGCCCCCCTCAACCTACTAATGCTAACTCTGACTACTTGTTATTTTTTTATGCAAAAATTTTCAGTTGTTGATGTGTGGCGAGAAACACATCCCATGCAAAGAATGTATACCTGGAACAATAATTCACTTTCTAGTCAATCCCGACTTGATTTTTGGCTAACCTCAGTAGAATTATCAAATATGAAGACTGATATATTTCCCGCTCTGTTTTCTGATCATAAGGCCATTTTCATCTGTTTCAATTGTATCTTCTACTTCCTTGAGTAAAAGGCCCTCATACTAGAAACTTAATATTTCAATTCTTCAACATAATGAAGTTCAAATTAAACTTGACAACCTAATTTCCTTTTATTGGGATAAAGCTAATAAAGAGAAAACATTTTGCAGTAATTGGGAACTTCTTAAATTTGAAATTGGGAGGTATTGTTGAACATATTGTAGTTCATTAGCAAAAATTAGAAAAAATAATGAAGATCAAATTATGGCTAGAATAACTGCTTTATCATATAAAAAAATTGAAGATCTTACTGACTCAGAGAGAATTGAGTTTATAGATCAGAAACAGTTTATTTTTGCAATTGTATTAAAATGCTTTATCATAATGGGAATAGCTCTATCTGACTTACTAATGGCACTTCTAGATTTTCTTTAAAACGTGGTGTAAGGCAAGGTTGTCCCGTCTCCCCATATCTTTTTCTAATAGCGACACAATTTTTATGTTTACATATTAAAGAGAGTCCTGTGAAGGGAATTTCTATTGCTGGAACGGAATTAATTATTAGCCAACTGGCAGATGATACTGCGTTGTTTCTAAGAGATTCCTCCCAGATCCCAATTGCTTTAACATTTCTTTTATCTTTCTCAAATGCTTCTGGCCTTCTGCTTAATATAAGTAAATGTGAGTTACTTCCGATTAAAAAATGTGCTGTAACCTCTATCTGCAATATTCCCATCAAAGAGAATGTCACGTATTTAGGAATCAAAATAATAAAAGATACTAAACTAAGATGTCAGGAGAATTTTAACCCAAATATGGAGAGAACAAAAAAAAAAAAAAAAAGTATTTGGTTATTAAGAGATTTATCACTGAAAGGCAGGACTTTGCTTACTAAAGCAGAAGGTATCTCTAGATTATCCTATGCTGCTTTGAATTCTTATATTAAGGGCGGATTAAATTTTATTGACTTCGATTCTCTAATACCTTAAAAATTAATTGGCTAAAACGCTTTCTCCACAATCAGTCTCCTATTTGGAGTATAATCCCACGATATGCATTTTCTCAATTAGGAGGTATACATTTTTTGTGCAATTATTGTATTAGTAAACTTCCTATTAAACTTTCCTGTTATCATCAAATGCTTTTGGCTTGGAAACTTATTTATAAGCATAATTTCTCACCACAGTTTTTTTTTTATTTGGAACAACTGTAATATTTTACATAAGAGGAAATCTTTGTTTCTTGAAAACTGGTTCAGTAATGGAGTGATGTTAGTGAATCAATTATTTGACTGATGGCAATTTGTACAGTTATTCTGATTTTATTTTAAGATATCACTTTTCCCATATCTAGGAAAGAATTTAATACAGTTTTAAAGGCCATCTCTTCAGAAATTTGTATGCTCTTTAGAAATATTAACAGTGGCTCATCGATTTCTGTTTGCCCTCCTAGCCCTGATTCCACTGTGGTTAATTGGTTCTATTTGCTTCTCTGTTCAAAAATCCAATAACAAAATCAGGTCTTTATTTTTGGACCTTGTTATTTCAAATCCTTCCTCCATTTCTGTTACGAATCTGGTCGGTGTTCTGCGGACCGCTCACCACCAGATGTCGCTCCATTATTACACACAGACTGTTGCACTACACCCCGGACTGCATCTCCCATCATCCACTATACACCTGTGGCCAATCAGAAGCCCTATAAAAGCCCCGGTCTTTCCCCTTGCAAGCCACGGAGTATTGTTGTTGTGATTATCATTGTTAGCGTTCCTAGTTTCNNNTGTTCCCGTGTTTCCTAGTTCCCCGTGTATAGCTTTCTCGCCTGGCCTCCTCGTCTCGACTGTCTCGCCGCCTGCCTACTGGACTCTAGCTCGTTAAGGATTACTCTTCTGTCTCACGTCTTGGATTATGTTCGCCGCTGACTGACCCACGCCTATTTCACGGACTCTCTCTACGTCTTGCCTGCGTTTTACCTGTTTGCTACTGTTCTGACCCTGCCTATTGTCGACTATGTCTCTGTCTCGTCCTCTTAATAAAAGCTCGCAAATGGATCTGCTCGCCTCTCACTCAACGTTACAATTTCTTATTGGAACAACATTTTTGATGGCATTAAATGGCCGTATTTGGCATTTGGTCACTCCCTCAGAATTTTTTTCTAACAAATAAAGTTAAAGAAATATTCTATAAAATAATTCACAGATTTTATCCAGTCAAGCAGTTTTTGCAG
>JAHKKF010531066.1:0-16610 GCA_019740295.1 Labeo calbasu | reverse complement strand
TTTTTTTTTTTTGAGTGTGGTAATGCGTTTAATGCTTATGATTTTTTTTTGGTCAATATAAAAACATGACAACCAGCAACTTGTCAAATACATTCAAATACCTCATCAAATATGTTTCACAATGTTCCTGAACCCGGCCTATTTCCTTTATGGGATCATCCATTTTTATAGCTTCATCTTTAAAACATTGTCAGCATTTTCTCTCCCAGATATATATTTTCAACAGGCGTAATATCACACACACATACTGTATTTGGTCAATAATGAACTTCCTACATGAAAATACTTCCCTCTGTTAGCTTTTGTAAAAATGTGTACATTTTGTTTGAACAGAGCAGTAAATTAAAGCAGATATTATTAGACGCTGCTTCTCTGGGATGCATCTGCGAACAGCAAAATTGGGAATTAGTGTTTTGTGTATTCTTGCTACGCTATCCTGAAATCCCACTGATAGTTTTTCATTCAAACATCTTCGCTCAAACAGCAGAAGTTGAGATCCGAAAATACTGGTGGTGCTTGCTACAGGTTGTGGTACATTTGCACAGCATGAATGAAATGTACAGTAAAAAAACTGAAAGCGGTTCTCAAGAGTTTCACATTTCCCTGACCTTTTCTCAAGAGAAGAGTGCTTGGTTTACTTGTGCTGAAACTGTATCTTGTACATTGAGTCTGTCAATATTCTCAGACTTGTGATGTGAGTGACTCTGAATGCAAGCTTGACTGATTCTCTCTGTTTCCTGTATGAGAGGGGTGGAGGTTCATGTTGCCCCAGGTCTTTCCTTGATAAATGTTTCCTCTGGGAGCATAGTAATGGCGCTTTGGGTAAGATAAAATGTTCTGTTGCATCGCATGGAGAAGATATTGTGTTGTGCATCGGAAAAAGGACTCATAAATAATGCAGCTGTTTATCCATTTCTTTCTTTTATATTAATGACACCAACGTAAAAGTGAGTTTATGGGCTGGTGTATTTCACTGGCCTGGTTATAGGTTTCGCTTGACCTCTGTCCAGAATCACATGCCAGTTTTTTTCATATCAATATTTATTTTATTTTATTTTATTTTTTGTTTGACTTTTTACATTTATGTATTCTCTGAACTCACAGTTCTCCTTTTTTCTGTTTTGTTTTTCCTGAAAAACAAAGCAAACGTACTGATTAAAAAGAATGATTTTTTTTTTTTTGCAATATAAAACCTGCATTGAGTTCACAGTGGGAGAGTGTTTGTGCTGTAAGAGCTTGAAAGGTGTAGCGTGTGTTAAGGAGAAAGAGGTGTCAAATACCACTGTGTTTACAAATGAATTGGTAATCTAGGCTTCTTTACAGTCAGGAGAGGACAAATCACACTCTGGTTTATAGCAATCTGTGACGCACACACACCTGCTCTCACTCACAGATGTACTAAATCATAAATCACAGATGGATGTACTGTATATTGCATGTGCGTGTTTGATGGTGTGAGTAAATTTATGTGTTTGTGTCACACACATATCTGCCTTGTGGTCTGCCGCATGTGCTGGAGGCAGCGAGAACTGTGCATCAGTTATGCAGCATGTGTTCTATCATCATATGGAAGCAGCTGATGTTTCATACGTAGGTGGAGTATGTTCAGATCCCCACTTTATTTAAAACAGCAGGGCTGAGCTATTTAAACACCCTGATATATGAAATGACCCAACAGGGAGATGTTTGTTTATCCTACTGCTGCTAGACCGCTTCTTTATTAACACTCTTCTTTTGTAGATATGCTTGCATAAAGAGGAAAACAAACCAGGTTCTGTATAGGTGCAATGCAACAGATTTGTCTGTCAACATCAAATGTGAATGCGCTACAAGATCTCAGCCAATCAGAAGGTAGTTAATGTTAATAATGTTAATAAGTACAATAAGTACAATATATAAAGTTATATGGAACAGGATGATGTATTTATTGAATTATTTTGTATCAATGAAATGTGGCTGATGCAGGTTGGGATTCATTTTAATTCCACTCATTTTTAAAGTCGACTCTTTCTTTTGAGAGACAATATTTTATACACGGGTCCAGATTTAAACACTTCACAGGATGTTTTTTGAGCTGCGTTACACACTGTAAAGGTTATTTTCAAAAATTCATAATAGGGGCACTTTAAGATTTTTTCTGATCTTATTTCCCCCTCATTCCACATCATTTCCTGTCTTCTCTCTCTACTGCTGCTCTCCACACTCTCCACTGTCACATAATTTCCTGCCTGTCTTTTAATAAATGGAATCACTTTAATCCAAAGCCTTTTTATTGACTTTTTATTAAATTATTGATTTTCTAAAACTATAGCAACAGCAATATGATAAAAAATAGTGTTAAAAAATAAATAAATAAATAAATGTGTTTATTGTTAATAATAATTGTAATAAAAATAATTTGCCTACAGATAGCATAATTGTTTGAATCAAAACAGTTATTATTGTTTAGTATTATTATTATGGAAATTAATGGAAATGCACTGACTTAGTCCTTTTTTTGAAAACTGTGGCTCCAGCAATGTGATAGAACTGAAAAAAAAATGCATTTATGATTAATAATAATCATTATTCTTCCACTGATTATTTTTACAGCAGATGTTTTAATAACATTACTAATACATACAACACCCGAGAATTAATTTTTCACCCCCATGTTGTTCCAAACGTGTAATACCTTTGTTCATCTTTAGAACACAAATTAAGATATTTTTGATTAAATCTGAGAGATTTCTGACCCTACATAAACAGCAATGCAACTAACATGTTCAAGGCCCAGAAAGGTAGTAGAGGGCATCATTAAAATAGTCCATGACATATCAGTGGTTCAAACTTAATGTTATGAAGTTACAAGAATACTTTTTGTGTGCAAAGTAAACAAAAATAACGACTTTATTTCACAATTTATTCTCCTCCGTGTCAGTCTCCACCACACGCTTATGAGAGTACCACGATACATAGGCGACTGAGTTTTTTTTTTTGGCCTTGATCTGTAAACTTATGCCATTGGTTAAGTCAGTATCTCATTGCTTTTGTTTTGTGACTTAATGCTTGCTTTTACAATGCCTCATCAATTAAATGTGATGTTCTAACTGTCCATACACTTTGTTTCCATATAGATGTAAAGTCAGAGTCAACCTGTTGTCATCTGTGATGTCTCCTCTGTTCTGTCATCCTTTCTACTGATTTCTTGCATTTATCCTCCACCCACTCTTTTGTTTCTTTCCTGAAGCTCTGTAGCATCATTGCCTTTGGGTGATTGCCCTCTGTAATGACATTCTGCTCCGCAGAGCACAAAAGTGAGAGAGAAGCAGATGATTCATGCCTCTGTTCTTTCTTGTCCCCTGCTTTGATGTGTCCTGTTTGCTGGTCTCCAAAGCCTGTAGTTGGTAGAGCCCTGCTGAGCCCTGCTGCCTCTCTTTAGAGCTGCTGCATGCTGGGAATTGAACCAAGCCTAGAAATGAACTGTCCAGAATCCAGCTCATTGGGCTGGACGTTCTCCAAGGGGCAACATGCTCTCAAACAAAAGCATGTGCATACTCACATTCACAAGGACACACATGAAACAAGCTTCTCAGCAGGACATAAGGCCTAGTGTGTATGTAAGAGATCATGTACAGTCATCCAGTCATTATTGCAAATAATGGCTCTAGTTTCAGCCTGAAGGGGTTTGTTTTGTGAAAATGACCGGCTGGTGGTACATTATGCCTTATATATGTTCGCCAGGAAGAATGTTATTATCCCTCCTACGACATGGCTGTTTACCAAATAAATCAATGTGCATGAAATATTGATTTAAGGTAAATATGTTAGAAGAAACCAATACCGCAGCGTGCTAGGAGAGGTATGAAACAGGTATACGGTTATGAAAATGTAAGTACACCACATAAAAAGTAAATGTTGGAGTGTACTTATTTTTTCCACAGAAAACAATTGAAATTTTGTTTATATTTTAGTTAAAAAAATAGCTATAATTTTTCAGATACACCACCAGTCAAAAGTTTTTGAACAGTAAGATTTTTAGTCTCTTCTGCTTACGAACTGCATTTATTTGATCAAAAGTACAGCAAAAACAGTAAACTTTTAAAATATTTTTATTATTTAAACAAACTGTAATTTATTCCTGTGGTTTCAAAGTTGAATTTTCCGTATCATTACTCCAGTCACATGATTCTTGAGAACTCATTGTAATATTCTGATTTGCTGCTGAAAAACCATTTATTATTTTTATGTCAAAAGTATGTCTGAGTAGAATTTTTTCAGTTTCTTTGATGAATAGAACAACGTTGAAGAACAGCATTTATCTGAAATAGAAATAATTTGTAACATAATAGATGTCTTTATCATCACTTTTGATCAATTTATATATATATATAGTGTATAATTTTACAAAAGTGTTTTATTTCAGATAAACGCAGATTTTTTAATCTTTCTATTCATAGAATCCTGAAAAAATGTACTCAACTGTTTTAAATATTGTTGATGATAACAAATAATAATAATAATAATAGTAAATGTTTCTTGAACAGCAAATCAGCATTTTAGAATGATTTCTGAAGGATCATGTGACACTGAAGATTGGAGTAATGATGCTGAAAATTTAGCTTTGATCAGAGGAATAAATTACATTTTTATATGTATTGAAGTAGAATATTGTAATACATTGCAGTTATTTAAAATTTTGATAATGTTTCACAATAATACTGTTTTTACTGTATTCATCTATATATTGTCCTCATTCTATATGTTAAGGAAAAAAATAATACTATTTTTTCAGAGCATTGTATGTTTGAAATTGTTCGACAAATACACAGTCAGCACACAAAAATATGACCTTTCGACACTGATTGACCAATCAGAATCAATTATTGTAGAGAACCAAATAATAAACACACTTTCCATTTGAAGAGAAAGTAAAGTCTTGAGAGCTGTGTGGGCCTTCTGCCTTATCTCTCTCTCTTAAGGAACATAAAGGCTCACATAACCTCTCGTTCCCTGTCACTCATACCAAAATAACTCACCTTTACCGTATACTCACTCAGATACAATCAGCTGCAGCCTCTGCTGGTAAGATGTAATAAATATTACATCAACTTCCCCTACAATGTGGTGGTGATCTTCTGTTACACAGATAGTGTCATTGTAACAGTGTTGTATTTGTACATGATAATGTCTGGGTTTGTGGGGTACAGTAAATCAAGCAGTACTTACAGTCGGCACAGATGATATCTACAGCCATGCTAGAAGGTCAAGGACAGAGCAGCTGCAGTGTGAATCAAGACAGCTTATCACTGATCGTGAAAAAATGTTCCTTCTCTCTGTTCTTCGTGTGTGTGTGCGTGTCATAGGTGTCCAGAATCTGCCCGACCAGACACCATTCAACCCTGTTTACTGCCCTGTAAGAAAGATTGCATTGTGACTCCTTTCAGTGAATGGACAGCCTGCCCTACCACATGCCTGCCAGGTATTGATACAATCTCTTCACACAACCTTTAGCTGTGACATTTCAGTGGTACCACACTTACAAGGATAGCTCTTCTGGAAAATAAAAAGTGTTTATTTACTCACCCTCAAGTCCTTCCAAAACTGTAAACTTTTTTTTTTTTCTCCTGTGGAATCTTTTGACTCTGCTTTTACCATAAAACAATACTGTTCAAAAGTTTGGGGTTGGTAAGATTTTTTAAATATATTTTTGTCTCTCAAGGGGATAGTCATATTAAAAAAAAATATTTAATTCTGTCATCATTTACTCAACCTTAAGTTCCAAACCTGTATGAGAAGAAATTCAGGGTGAGTAAATGACAGAATATGACTCACCAAGCTCACCAAGGCACAGTAAAATGTAATTTCGTGCTGTAATGTTACAATTTGAAATACGGTTTCTGTTTAAATATTTTTTAATGTCATTTATTCCTGTGAAAGCTGAATTTCCAGCAGTCATTACTCTAGTCTTCAGTGTCACATGATCCTTCAGAAATCATTCTGATATACTGATTCACTGCTCAAGAAACATTTATTATTATTATTATGAATGTTAAAAGCAGTTGTGCTGTGTAATAAATTTGTGTAATTCTTTTGTGAATAGAAAGTTTTTAAAAACAATTAAGCATTTATTAGAAATAGAATTTGTAAAATTCACTGCCAACAATTCATCCTTTCTAAACAAAAGGCATTAATTAATTTAAAAAAAAAATCTTGCTGCCCTTAAATTTTTGAACAGTAGTATGGAAGCCCATTTCCGCCACAAAGTAATTGCAACTTTATATCTCACAATTCTGACTTTTTTCTTACACCCAGCAGTTCTAACTTTTGTCCTTAGAATTACATGATACAAGCTTGCGATTCTGACTTTGTTCTCAGAATTGTGAGATATAAACTCACAAATGCGAGTTATAAAGTCAAAATTGCAAGACATAAACTTGCAATTCTGAGAAATAAAGTCAGAACTGCAAGATACAAACTCACATTTGCAAGAGAAAAGGCAGAATTGCAAGTTTTTTTACTCACAATTCTAACTTTATATACTGCGAGTTCATATCACGCAGTTCTGACTTTATATTTCACAATTCTGACTGTGAGATAAAAACTTTAAATTCTGAGAACATATCAGTCTTTTTTCCCCCTCAAATTGGACTTTATAACTCGCAATTGCACGTTTTTATCTTGCAGTTCTGACTATACACTCTTAAAAATAAAGGTGCTTTAAAAGGTTCTTTACAGCAATGCTATAGAAGAACCATTTTTGGTTCCACAAAGAACCATTCAGTCAAAGGTTCTTTAAAGAACCATCTCTTTCTTACCTTTTTATAATCTGAAGAACCTTCTTTCGCACAAAGAACCTTCTGCAAAACAGAAAGGTTCTTCAGATGTTAAAGGTTCTTTATGGAACCATTTAAACAAAAAGGTTCTTCTATGGCATCATGAAGCACCTTTATTTTTGTATTTGTATTTCTAAAAATTTAGGTTATATCTTTCAATTCTGACTTTATAACTCGCAATTGTGAGTTTATATCTCACAATTCTGAGGAAAAAGTCAGAATTGCGAGTTTTTATCTTGCAATTCTGACTATATTTCTTAAAATTGAGTTTATATCTTGGAATTCTGAATCCTCAAAAACCAAACAATTATCAAGCCATTTTTAGCCCATAACCGCTGATGGACTGTCCTGTATTAGCATATATCCGGCCTCAGCCAGTTGTATGCTGTCCGGCATGTTCTCTGCGCTTGAGCAGCTGTATCGGCAACATCGTTTCGTAAGCAATGCAGGTGTTTTGTAGTAGGATGTAAAAGTGAACACGAGTCTTCATTTTGAGGCCGCAGTAGATCAGTTTAGTTTTTGATGGTAACAGCCATATCTGTGAGGTGGAGTGAGTTAACATTTAAAGAGACATGAACAGAGCTGTTTTTGACAAGGTAAAAAGGTGTTGTTTTACACGACCATTGAGGAATTTTAACCAAAGTATGTTGCAGACATTTCATGAAGAGCCCAAAGAATCATACCAACTTGTGGAAAATGGGCATCTGTAAGTGCCTTTATTAACACGATTTTTACTAAATTAATAAAAAAAGTAGCATATATTGAACCAGGAATGTTCAATTGAATTTGAATGAAAACTACTTTGCCTAATACTTTATCTAATAAAAGCATTTACAGAGTTTGTTATTAGAATCTAGAATTCTTTAGCTTCATGAGGACAGTGTGTTGAAAATGAAAAACAGGATTTACACTTTCACACACACGAGACTGCAAGGATGTGATGTCTTGCACTTCTGCTGTAAACATGGTGATAGCCAGACAACATACGTGCTGATCATTCTCAGAGGGGCTTTTCTTACCCACAGAACAGTTTTACTACACTTTAATGAGACTATTAATTAACAATTACTTCCACTACAGAAATCAGGAGTAAACAGGCATTTATTATGATTGAATCAAATGACAACATTTGAAGAAATGTTTTAAATAACTGATAGCCCCTCTGTAAATAGTGTGCGTTACCCTGTTGGGTCTTCTGTTAATGAGATCGCCTTCTTAATTGTGCTATTATCAGTCTTTTAGTAATTAGCAATGTGTAATGAGCCTTACAGCGTCTGTTAAATGAAGTCATTACATCAGCTTAGGATCCATACAGGGAACAGGAAGTCAACTCCACCAGAGAATCATATCATTACCTCTTATCTAAAGAGCTCTTTGAATTGTTCCTGCTGTGGTAATTGCTGTCAGAATTCTAATAAAGTGAAAGATGGCTAAAAGTAATGTTTTCTTTGTGTGTGTACTGTGCAGTGAACAGCAGCTCGCCCTCACAGTCACGATACAGGATCATCATCCAGCGGGCGGCCAATGGGGGTCAAGAGTGTCCAGATACTTTATATGAGGAGAGGGAATGTGAGGCTCTTCTGCTTTGTCCTGTTTACAGGTGAATAAACTGCAGTTGCCTTTTTTTAGCTAGACTAATACATTGTTTGCAGTCCAGCCTGTTTGGGTTTTGTGGAGTTGATAGTATCGAAGGCTTTTACAAATGCACACAACAGTTTAGAATCGCATGCAACAAATTCATGAATTAACATATTATGTGCTGTTTCGTAAGCTTACAATACTATCCTCAAAATACACAAGCCACACATTGTAGCTGTAATTGACTGCACAAGCAAACGCCAAGCTATTTGCAAGTTTCTCCGGATCATAAATATAAGTGAATGTGATTATGCAGTTGTAATAACTTATTAAATCGTTATTCTGCCAAGTTTATTCACAAATAGAAGCAGGTTGAGTTTTTTTTTTCACAACCAATCATAGTTATAACAGATAGCATTTTTGTATGCAGACATTTCAGAAAGAATAACCTGTAGCTTTGGAGCATTGTGTGACTCTTTCATGCTTTTACACCATGCAAATAAACCTTATTCAATGCTTCTGAATGCCTGAAAGTCACAGGGTGTTGTTAAAAAATGCCACAAGTCTGTTGAATAACAATGAAGTCCAGCTGACATACACTTACGTTCAAAAATTGGTGGTCAGTAGAAAAAAAAAGTTATTTTATTTTTTTATTATATTATATTATATTATATTATATTATATTATTATATTGTACAGTATAATTCTATTTCTATTTTGAATAAAAAGTGTTCTTTTAAACTTGAAAAATAATCAAGTTAAAATCCTGAAAAATAATGTATCATTCTAACATTCAAAAGTTTGGGGTTGGTAAATTTTTTAATGTTTTTTTGTTTATTATTCTCATCAAGGCTGCATTTACTTTAAAAATTTTAAATTTGTAATTTATTCCTAAATATGAAAATATCTGCAATCCTATTTGAAAAGTTTGGGATCAGTAAGATTTTTAATGTTTCTAATGGAGTCTCTTATGCTCATCAAGGCTGTATGTATTTGAGCAAAATTATGGAAAAAAAAAAAATAATTATTGCAATTTTTTTTATGTTGGTTTCCTATTTTAATATACTTTAAAATATAATTTATTTTTGTGATGCAGCGCTGAATTTTCAGCAGCCATTACTCCAGTCTTCAGTATCACATGATCCTTCAGAAATCATTCTAATATGCTAATATATATATATTTTTTGTAATACTTTGTAATATTTGGTTCTTTGATTCTTTGATGAAAAAGTTAAAAAAAGAACAGCACTTATTCAAAATAGAAATCTTTTCTAACAATATAAAGACATTTAACACACCCTTGCTGAATAAAAGTATTAATTATATTATTATTATTAATAAAAAAAAAAAATGCTTTCTACAAAAATAATAAACAGAGCTTAACCCTTTAACTGTCACTCCCATTTATGAACACAGACATAAAAATGCACTATCCAGACTTAAATTTTTATAATTCATGAATGAAAACATTTTGTAATATGATTTTGATGTACATTTTCCTTGGTAATGCGATGTCTGGTTTTAAAATGCCTTTCAAAGGATGAATTTTGAGATTTTAAGTTTTGAGCTGATATATAATTTCTTATGATATCTAAAGCATGATAGGGAAAAAGGCAATGAAGAAAGTCTTTTGTGACAAAGGTCAGAACTCAGAATTCATTTAGAAACTACGTGGAATATTTGCACTTTAAAACATTTATTTGCAGTGAACTAGTGAATGCATTAGTTCGTATTAACCGTTGACCACGCTGCTCTCTAGAAGTCGGCACTGACATCTGCCATTGAAATCTCTTGTAATTAAAACTATTGACAAGAAACTGTTTAGTATGCTGAAACAAACTCATTCATTTAATGCAGCACTTCATTACCACTGGTTTATAGGATTTATTCAACAGTCACATTTTTTCTTATCTGTAAGGCTAGACCTGGGTCACATGGAGTGGAAGTCATTATCCTGTGAAAGCCCCTGAATAAATTAATTCCATGTGTCATAAAAGACTGTGACAGCGTCAGACTAGTTAACACTGGTTTAACTATTGTAATCATATAGATATGCAGTGTCTGTGTGTTTCATGGTATCAGCGCAGGGCAATTTTTTCAACATCAAACCATCACTCTAAATCTTCATCTCTGTTTCAGATGGAAGACACACAGATGGCATCCGTGTACTCTGGTCCCAGATTCTGTCCAGCAGGGAATGACGGGAGCCAGTGAATCGTGTGGTAAAGGATTAGAAATGAGAGGTAAGAGAAGTTTGCTTAATGTAAAAGAATGGATTCTCATGGTACTCTAAATAGCCACCTGTTGTTGCTCTCCCTCTGAGCTATGTGCATCACTGTGTACATACAATATATGGCTTTGAGCTCTGTCTTGTTCATTGTCACTGTGTGAAGTGCTAATGCAGCATGCTGCAACCCCCGGTGTGATTATGACAGACTGGAAGTGAAAGCTGTCAGACATCACAGACAATAAAAGAGGAACAGTCTGCCTTTATGCCACAGGTGACATGCTTAAAAAAAAAATGTCATTACCATAGTTTTGTCTGTAATTTTCACTTCAAAGTTGGAAATAAAACAGAGATTATTTGAATATGTTTCACAAGAAAATACTATTTCAGTCTATTTCAGTGTAAATCAATGTGTATAACACCATTTGTTTTTCAGTGTAAATCTATTCTGTGTAGAAATCTCAACATATTCTGACATTTTTGTGCAAATGTCAGTATATTCCAGATATGAATTGGATTAATTTGAGCACAGTCTAAAGGTAAATATCAATATACAATTCCTATCAGTACTTCATAGGTTGTTGATGAACATAAGTACATAAAATAATGCTTCACAGGTTATTACTTCTATTTCCATTCAAATAATTTGAAATAAATATGAAAATATCTGCATTCCCGTTTGAATATACACTGCCGTTTAAAAATTTGGGATCAGTAAGATGTTTAATGTTTTGATGGAGTCTCTTATGCTCATCAAGGCTGTATTTCTTTGATCAAAAATACAGAAAAAACAGAATTATTGCAATTATAATAATATACTTTAACATTTTTATGTATTTAATCAGCCATTACTCCAGTCTTCAGTGTCACATGATCCTTCAGAAATCATTCTAATATGCTAATTTTTATTTATTTTTATTTTTTGCAACCTGTGACCTTTTTTCTTCGATTCTTTGATGAATAAAAGTTAAAAAGAACAGCATTTATTCAAAATAGAAGTCTTTTCTAACAATATAAGTCCATTTAACACATCCTTGCTAAATAAAAATATTAATTTCTTTCCGTTTTTTAAAAAAAAAGAAAGAAAAAATGTACTGACCCTAAACTTTTGAATAGTAGTGTATATTGTAAAAAAATATATATATTTTCAATAAATGCTGTTGTTTTTAACTTTTTATTTATCAGTGAATCAAAAAGTATCACAGGTCCCAAATAAATTCAGCAGCACAAACTGTTTCCAGCATTGATTATAATGTAAACCAGCATAATGATTTCTGAAGGATTACATGACACTGAAGTCTGGAGTAGTGCCTGATGAAAATCCAGCTTTGCTTCACAGGAATAAATTATGTTTTAAATTATATTTCACAAATTTACATTTATTCTGTATTTTTGATCAAATAAATGCAGCCTTGATGAGCATAAGAAACTTCTTCTAAAAAACATTATACATGACGTTAAAAATACGTTAAACATTATACATTTTAACGGCGTATTGTCCTTATTATAAAGCGTTAATGTAAAACGGAACGATAACTCAAAATTGGAAGCCTGTCACAATAAATGGATTTTTCAGACATGTTCACTCATTTTCAAACATTCCGTATTTTTCTCAGAAACCTTGAATTGAGATCAAATTAAACTAAATGATTGTGTCCAGAAGTTATTACATTTAGACACAATGTAGTGTGACATTTTACTGACCTTCCCCGGTTTATCAGAATATCATATTGGTACAATGGAAGAAGGCTGACATTTTTATGCCGAGTCAAAGGTCAGTATTATTCCAGATATTGAGTGCATTCATTAAAATTAATGAGGCCATTCATTAGAAAAATAATAAGTCTGTGTAAATGTTATTCTGCAATGGAAGATTCAAATAGGCAGCAGTAAGTAGCTGCTATAGTACGAGTGCCCCCACAGCAAGGTTAGGATACGGATTACATGAAGATGGACTGCAGCGAGCGCTTGCCTGTGTGCAGATTGAATTTCATGGTTTATTTAAACCAGCACTTGACATACTGTTGACCTCCCCTTGGATCTCACTGCATGAGGGCATAAATTAAAGTAAACAATAAATCTCGGCTAATTTACGAATGTTCACCGATTCGTTCCCGCGTTTTATTCCACCAGAACTAACAGCGAGTACCGCCACCGCAACTGCAATAAGCTCTTGTTTTAGCTTAGCCAAGTGATTAAAAATTACGCAGGTTGTTTATGTACCCGGATGATTTATTGTTGTATTTTAGGCAAGCATCCCCGGCTGGTGTAATTTGATTATGCTTGGCGTACTCAGGTGGAGTGGTGGCTTGAGACAGGCACGCAGACGCTCACCGCCACACAGATGCAAATGAGCCAGCAGCAGAGTCCTGCTGTGTTCGAGAACACTTGCTCTATCAGCATCCTCCAAAATAAATAACAGGGCTAGAAGGCAATGCAGTAAATTACACTAAATGAACCAGAAAGACAGGCACCTCTGCAAAACTAACGCGAACCTCACACGTATTGTGCTTTCGCAGGCAGATTTAAAGCGTCATTCGTTTTCGCTGAGACTTGGAGATGTGAGGTGATTCGTGTGTAATATTTACATGTATGTTTTTGTATATTAAGACCAGGTGCATTTGTACAAAAATACAAAAATAAAACAATACAAATATTACAAAATATGACAAAAAATAATGTAAAAATCACTTGTTTTTTTTAAAGAAAAACTGCACAACTGAGCTCCCTGGGTTTTAACAGACCTCCTAAAGCGTGTGGTGGGTTTGTTGGGGGGAAGAATGGTCTTATCTAGCGAAACGATCGGTTATTTTCATAAAAATAATACAATTTATATACTTTTTAAAGTCAAACACTCGTCTTGTCTTACTCTTTTTTTCCAGTTCATGACAGTTAGGGTATGTCAAAAAATTCCCATCTCATGTTCTCCCTCAAATTCAAAATTCTTATATTGCTGTTTTACCAGCATACAAAGACTGTGTCGGTACTTCTGCAGTGATCTAGGATGATTTTGAAATGATTTTTAAAGTTGAGGGAGAAAATAGGATTTTTTCGACATACCCTAACTGTCTTGAGGCAGAATACACGAAGCAAGACAAGACGATTGTTTGAGATGAAAAAGTATTTAAATTGTATTTTTTTAATGAAAATAACCGATCGCTTCACTAGATAAGACCCTTCTTCCTCAGCTGGGATCATTTACAATCGCATTTGGGATCGTTTGAAGCTGCATTTAAACTGCATTTTGAAAGTTCAAAATCGGGGCACCATATCAGTTCATTATATGGAGAAAAATCCTGAAATGTTTTCCTCAAAAAAACATAATTTCTTTACGGCTGAAGAAAAAAAGACATGAACGTCTTGGATGACAAGAGGTGAGTACATTATCTGTCAATTATTCTAATCCTTTAAACTTGTCCAAGTGAAGTTCTTAGGAGTGCATATTACTAATCAAAATTCATAGAACATGATCTTTACTTAATATCCTAATGATTTATGGCATAAAAGAAAAATTGATAATTTTGACCCATACAATGTGTTGGCTATTGCTACAAATATACCTGTGTGACTTATGACTGGTTTTGTGGTCCAGGGTCAGAAATAAGCTATATAAAAATGTAACAGGCAAGTAAATACACAGTGACAATAATATTTTTTATTTATTTATTTATTTATTTGAAACAATATGCTATTATGTCACTGCTTGTTTGTCCCACTGCCAGCTCTCATTGAAAATGAATGACTGAATTCAGTGTAGACAGGTTGTTAAGATATGCTCACACTGACAGCTTAACACTTTGGAGGTCACCAAGTCACTGTAGAGCTGGTTGCTTGTACGTGTCTCTGCACAGTGAACCCTCTACTAGCAACTAATAGTACAACAAATGCTCTTGTCAAAGTCCACAAAACATTCTGCACAAACAGAAATCTGTATCATCACATGGATTTTATTTTGCATTACAGCATGTGAATAGCTTAAGTATTTTTGGACTTGCTGTGGTAAATTTTAGCTGGCAGAAATTTGCAGTACTTCTAGGGTGAAATTTTGCTGCCGGCGTTCGACGCTTTGTCATTTCACTCTTGGTTTGAGAAGCTGCTTGTAGTTTTTTGAGTGAGGGTTTTTTTTTCCAGTTGTATTTTGCACATTATGAATTGAACAACTCTTTGGTGTCCGCTAAATCATGTCAGGGGTATTTAAGAAGACATATATTGATTATACCATACATGCTAATCTTCGTCTCACATTATGGATTAAAATGTCTCAGTTAATCAGTTCCTATGATTATGGGGTGGCTGTGGGAGTGTCTTCCAGTGCCTATTGGTTTTGTGAATAGCTTTAGTAGTCATTTAATTAGGCTTAGATTCCCACATATCAAGGATCACATGAAAGGGTTACTCTAATGAAAAGAGTCGTCTTCAGGGGTTTTTTTGTGCACTCGGCCTGTGCCGTTAATGAGTACTGAGGAGCTTAGCTGGCAAGTCTGACAGAGTCTTTTTAAGGGCCAAAAAAAGTTCTCTGCCATGTCCTTTTGAGTAGTCAGCAAACATTGTCACCTTTGTAAGTGGCTGCATTATTAAGTTGATCCCTGTCATGAGCTGAGATAAGAATAAAATGTTAACAATAGGGAGAGGAGATAAATTGAAAGAGAGTGGTATAGGGATAGTGGAGAGAGGGGAAATAATTGTGCTAAAAATGGGCAGCCTGGGCGCTCCAATCAGAATGTCACTACTGTCAACCTCTCTGTCTCTGGGGCACTGCGGGAACCTCGAACGAGTGTGAGAAAGAAAAGGAAGCTAGTAGACACAGAGTAGGAGGCAGAAACTGATGTCTACCCTGGGAGCCATATGGAAGACTAAAGAGTAAAAAAAAATCTCATTTCAAAACTCACATTTAACTTTTGAATCTGAATGGGCAAAATGCTCAAAATCAATATTCAATCCTGTGCACAATGTCATTCTAAGTACATAATATTGTTACACAGTTTTCTTGACTCTGATTGGTTGATTGCATCATTCAGTATTTTTGTATAATGACCACTTGTTGCTTTATTATAATATAAAAATAATTTGAACTTAAATGGGCATTTTATGTTATATTGTACCATTCAAAAGATTTTTAAATGTTTTTGAAAGTCTCTTTAATGCTTACCAAAATGTATGTATTTAATTCAAAAATACAGCAATAACAGTAATATTATTACAATTTAAAATGTTTCCTATTTTATTTTCATGTTTTTTAGCATTTAATTTATTCCTCTGATGGTAAAGCCGAATTAGTTATTACACCAGTCTTCAGTGTCACATGATCCTTTAAAAATCATTCTAATATTCTGAGTTGGAACATTTCTATTTGTTATCAATGTTGAAAACAGTTACAATCCTGGATTCAGGATTTTTTTTCAGTATATAAATCTTTTGTATCATTGTAAATGTCTTAGCTGTTACTTCAGAGCAATTTAATGCATCCTGGCTGAATAGAAATGTAAGAATTAAAAATAGTTTTCCAAAAAAAAAATTAAAAATAAATCTTACTGACCATAAACCTTTTAATTGCACCGTATTTTATTATAATCTGTTTAACCCTTAAATGCACACCTCAGGTCTTCAGCGTCCCGGGACGTCATTCACTACCCTCTCCCTCCTTATTTTTTTTAAAGTTAGACAAGTTAGACATTGACTTATTATCTTAGTATCACATAGTATCTAAGTATTCCTCAATGTATTCGTTATAAACAATATAACAAGAAAGAAAATAATAACATTTAAAAGAATGTCTGTTTTCTGTGTAGGGGATCTACAGAAGTCAATTTAGCTCAAAGGGAATCATTTAAGGTTGAACAGAATCTCCGTTTTACAGCGGATCAATGAATCGGCCAGTGATTCATTGAGCGAGCCGTATAACATCAATTCTGTACTGGATACTAATATCCAAAATATAGTGAAAACACTATTTATTAGCACGGTAACAAGGTCGGCAGTTTAAGACATTA
>JAHKKF010531065.1:17226-38146 GCA_019740295.1 Labeo calbasu | reverse complement strand
ATGCAAATAAACATGGAGTTACACAGGGGGGAAGAACAGAGTTTTCTTCAACTGTCCTGGACTTTATCATATCAGATGCTTTAAATTCCTCAAACCAACAACTGAATCTGCAGCTGTTGGCTTAAACTCGCAATATCACATGACTGAATGTAAAAACCCCGCAGGGATACACCACAACAGTTCTCTCTTTCTTGACAAACACATTTAAATAGATGCTAATGTGCATTTCAAAACACTTTTTACATCTTTGGATTACACTTTGGATAAAATTTGATCTAAAATGGTATGCTTAAAACGTACAGACTGAGGTGAGAAAACAGATCGGCTTACATGGGCTCTCCAATAGAAATATTTTCCTTTCCTTGCATCATAAAACTAAATTTATTCTTTCTAAACATACTTTAGCCCAAAGCAGTGATGTCATTGGGAGTTTCACATTCTTTTCTAGTAATATAAACGATAAAAAATTAGCTTCGCAAAATATAATTTCTTTAAAAAGGGGCAAAAGTACTGGAGCCACAGCACCATGGGCACAATCCTATACAAATAAATCAAAAATGCCCCTAAATATATCTTTAAAAACTGCATTTTCAGGATGTAGAGTTTTAGCAACTTTTTACCAACACAATAGCAAAGGTCTATCTCTAAAGTCTTAACCTTTTGACTATATTCAGTATATACCTTGATATTTATGTATTTGCTTTGAAATGGCCAAAAGATGGTGACATTTTCATGAAAATATAGTAAGAAATATGTATAATCGCTCAGCCTTATTAAACATACAGTGCTATAATCTTGATTTGCAAAAACCTTACCTAAACCCAAACATAATTTCGTCGTGTCGAAGATGGGCATCATCATCAATGGACAAAATAGCCTCAGTCTCGACTGCATCCCAGGGAAGGAAGCGATTGTTTAAGCTGTTCTTCTCCGTGCGTACCACCTGCAGAGAAAAAGCCCATCTGTTGAGTCAACGTGCCATATTGTGAACGACTACTGAGGTAGAACATGACATTATTATGAGATTTTACTGGGCCTGCTAGATACATGACCTTATGAAACCAATGAATGCCAATCAAAACAACTTTATACTTCCAGAAACCATTTTTGATTAATAAAGCAAAGGCTTTGTGCGCAGGAATGTTTTAAAATTAGAATAGTTGCTAGTTCTAATAAAACTTCACAACATTACATCCATAATTAAAGATATTACATTTTAAAGTTTCAAGCTAGTTGAAGATAGTAAGAAACTTGGGGTACTTCGGCATTCTGTTTGGGTTTTCATTTCAAAGAATAACCTTACTCTGGGCTTAATACAGCACTGTTTCCTTTAATATCACCAGAACTAATTTGGCTTGCTGCCCTAGAGACATGAAAGCTATGCTTCAAAGACAGCAGAGAGAGCAGACCAAATCTACAGCAGAATGCAATGCTTCTGAGGTTCTATCACTTTTAAGCCTTGGAGAATTCCAACTAATAACAGGCTTACATTTTTTTTTTCTTGAGTGGTGCCTGATGTGCAAAACTTGCCACCATGATGCTATGCATTGGTAGGGTTATCTGAAAGCTTACTAGGGTGTTTCAGGAGGTTACTAGAAGGTTGCTTACTGGCCCAGTAAAAAGATATGACTATGAGAAATATGATCATGCTCACCACAATTGGTAGACCAATGTCTGGCCAGAGGAGATCGTCGGAAGGTGGTTTGGGGGAATTCCACACAACCACCACTTTGTTGAGATAAGGAAGGCCATTTAGTCTCTCGAGTGAGTTCATAAGAACCTCCTCCCTTTCATAAGTAAGCATGACCACAGTGAACTGCTCCCGTGGGACGTTACCTCCTAGAGCGGCCTGAAACTCTTTACCTGATCCCCCAGATCCTCCGCCGATTGGGCGGAAACCAGTTCCCGACCCCAGAAACTTGGCTTCTGAGGGAAGTACGGGGTCTAGGGGAGTATGTGGAAATAGATGGAAAGGGCCAGGTGCACGATTCCAGGTGCGGTAGACATCAGCAGCAGTGTAGGTGAAGTTACGCAAGAAGCGTGGCGAAGCATAAGGGGGCTCTACTTCAACAGGCCCCAAATCTAAGTCGCCATTGTCAGCCATGTTAGCATCGGTTCCTGCCAACTTTCCAGCCTTGTGGGGAATCTCCTGAGCAGGCTCCTCACGTATAGGCGCCGCTGGTATCTGGATGCTGGTTCGTACGCTAGCCAGGATGGTGCTGAAGATACTCTCTGAGGTGGAGAAGTACGTCTCCCACAGAAACCGACCCTGCCGTCGCATGGCCAGGAGGTCATTGTCCGAGATGCTACGCAACAGAAAGTGCAGCTCCGTTATGCGAGGCTTGGGTACCATAATGACTGCCTCACTCCAGCGTATAATGTGATGGTAGGGCAACTTCGAGTGGTCGCCAAGTACCACCGGTATTGCCCCAACTTCCAAAGCCTCAAAAAGTCTCATGCTACAGCCAGCAGATGCCACCAACTGGCCGTCACCTGGAGATATCACCAAGGCAAACGTAGAGACCTTCAGTACCTCCAAACGATCCTCACGCTCACCGCACAATGCCCACTCTGTTGGTAAACTCTGCTTGGGCTGATTCTTGCAAGTGAACTCCACTAGAACTTGGTCTAGGTGACTGTCCTGCACAGCCTTAAGTGTGCCAATAATGCGATCATCGTAGTCAGCAGGTGGATCCCCTTCCATTTCCTCCTCGAAGGACTGCGGTGGGGCTTCAAGCAAGCTGCTCCTCAAAGACTCAACCTTTTCTCCCTGAAAGGTGAAGAGGTACTTCCTCTTGACCGGGACTTGCGGCGGCACCTCTAGGAAGTTGGGCTCAGACAGAGCGTGGACTAGAGGAGACACCACCATGTCAAAGCCTTCCCTATATTGACGTTCAAAAAAGGTGGACTGTGCCACTGCTGCTCGTCCTGTGCTCACATTGTACAAGAAGTTCTGTGTCAGAGACTTTCTCGAAAGGTGTACAAGTAGATGGTTGTGGCCGTCCAATCTCCAATACGGCAAAGCCTTGAGCTGCTTTTCAAGCTCCAACGGCGATGCAGGAGGAGAGGAGGGCGATTCTTGTATTTCCCCAACAAGCACTATGTACAGACAAGCAATGTTGGGATTATCGGTCACATATACACTGCTTTTGACAGATGAGGCAAAGGCTTGTTTAACAAGAGGATCCAACTTCTCACCCCAGGGGTACGATCCTGTGTCATAAACGTAGACGGGAAAGCCAGATGTAAGTGGACATCTAGCATAATCAAAACAAGTATGCAAACGACAGCTTTGGGCCGACTTAGGAGGAGGGTATCCAGGATCGTCTTTATCTGGTAAAAGTCTAACAGGCAATGACAGTTTTGGCTGGTTTTGTGCCATAAGTTCTTTGTAAGAGTGCTCTGTCTGGCTGATGACATTTTTGAGTTGTAGCAAGTCCTGTTTGGCACTGTCAATACTACGTTTGCAGGCCTCGATGCGTAGGTTAAGTCGGGCTATCTCGCCATTGAGCTCTTGGCGCTTCGCCTCAAGCTGAAGCAGCTCCTCGCTGACGGATTCGCGGATACGACAAAGGTCTTGAACGTGCTTCGCTTCGCACAGCTCTGCTCCAGGTCTTGGCCCAAAAATGCGCTTATCTGGTCCCCCTGCTTCATCGATTGTGGTGAGGTAGTAGTGTGCAATGAGAGGGAAGAAGACCAGGATGAAGAAGAGCATGAAGCTGAGCCAGGTGAGCCGCACACGCCGCAGTACCCATGGCTGGCCGCTGTTCCCGACGATGCCTCCGCTTCGCTGCATCGTGCAACTATCACTCTCCTCCGAACCAGATACGTGAATGCAGCCGTTGAGGAGATTCAGCTGCCATAATGCAACCTCATCCGTACAGTACACACTTTCAGTTTTACCCCTTTCTGGAGTTCGTAACGTAGGTGTCCTTGTTTTAACTGGGACTTCTAATAAAAGGAAATTTCATCTTTCTCGTGACAGAATGATATCGTCCAGAAAAAATATGGTCTTGCGTGTTGTATGTATGTTGAAATTGAAACTATCCAAGAGATGAGGGCGAGTCCCAGACAGCAGTATTAACCGAGTGCCTCTGATGGACGTCAGCAATGGAGGCATGGCTGATCTGCATTTTGATTTGTGGTATCACACTCCAGCCACTCTTCCATAGTTGGGACTCATCAACTGGCAACTCTTGGAGACATTGCATGCCATCCAACAGCGTTCAATCTGCAAAACAGAGACCAAGTGTTAGCTATCTGCGCAATATTTCAGACAACAACTATAAATCTTAACAACCCTGGGTGATTTGATATGACCAATGCTAAGGATAGGAAATCTGAATCACTTTATTATCCCAAGAACAATCAATCTTCAAGTCTACGACCCGAAACTGACTGTACGCACTTACATTTGCACAGACACTTCTTACAATGCATTCCAAAGTGAACTGTCAGAGTTCCCTTTTTAACGCCCTTTGAATACCGAGTCTGCCACAATATTGCAAGTATGCATATGAAACATCTACTGCAGGACAGTACACTGGCGATGTGTTGGCTAAGCATTTGTGCCTGCATTTGTTTGAGACTCTCTGGCCAAATGGCAGTTCTAATTAACGATTACAGTATGCAATTGGCAAGAGACGTTTTTGAACACGTTTCCACAAAAAAACAGTTCACACCCATTTGTTAGATTTGAAACCAACTGGCAGCGCTCAGAATGACCTCACAGGCTTGTCCTATTCACTGAACACATTATCTGGTATGCTGACAGCTAGCTCCAAGCATTAGCAGCTGTTCTAAAACAAACCCACAGAGCAAACACTCCATAAGGCATGCGTACAGGAAAAAAAAAACATGCGAATTGCCTCAAGTGACCGTCTATGCTAGATTTGCCCATGCAGGCATCAGTAAAAGCCATGCAACATTTCAGAGAGCTTCATTATCTCTGGATGAGAGGACATGAGGGATGATTTTCCCTTTAATGGAACAGATTTTGACATGCAGCAGGGAAGAGAAACTATCGCATGCTTCTGTCAGACCACTTCCTGATTCATATACTTTACTGATGAAAACCACACAAAACATAAATATATATAGTATATATTAAAATAAGCCTGGCATGATAGTTTTCATTTTGGCCACTGACTGGCATTTTCTGTACTTCACACATAAAGTCTAGTTTTTCACATATACTTCTTGCATTTGCAATAGCATACAAATTGGGATTCAGCACAAGCCTAATCTCCACTGCCACTTACAGACTATAAGACCTAGACCGTGTAAGAAGGAAGGGCACTGTGTTCTCCTCAGATTAATTACTCTAGATCTCCAGAGTAATGTTAAAGTGATGAGAGACAGACGCTGATACTAAGGGACAAATTGGGGCTCATAAAACACTTCCCCTCTGAACACCTGAAGTGGATAATCACTCTTTTTGACCGTTCCCTGATTAAGCTCCATTATTTAGCCTCCTTCCACTGCTGTAAGGGTTGTTATTTCTGGTTGTTCAATAATACATCACGTTGATGTACTAAAAATAAAACGAGCATGTAAACTTCAAAACATAAAAGCTAAACTCTGTGTTTCTGTTGTACAACAGGCAATACAGGACTGATGTTTTGCTCCATTACTGATTTCATCTCTAACAAGAGTTTAAAATAAGTCTGCTCAACTGCATAGGCTAATTAATACAATTCACAGCAATCAATATTTGTTTCTTGAGCAGCAAAATAGCCTATTGAAATGATTTCTGAAGGATCATGTGAGAGAAGAGTGGAGTAATGATTCTGAAAATTCAGCTTTGATCAAAGGGATAAATTGAATAACCCCTTAAAGCAGAATAGTTTTCTCATGTTAACATGCAAGATCCAGCATGTCTGGAGTCGTCCAGCCATTAAAATTAAACTGGCTGTGCTCTAAAGAAAAAAAAAAATAATAAAAAATAAAAAAATAAAAAATAAAAAAATCACACTGACCTGCGATCAGGTCTGGAAAGTTTCCCTGGAATAACAACTCTCCGTCTAATCCTCACACTGCCTCTGGGTTGCGAAGGCAAAGCAAATTTACCACAAGCCAATATTTAACCAGTTTTGTAAATGGAAGGATTTTTTCCAGTCTGGCCGCGGCTGAGTAGCAGCAAATGCGGATGAAAGCAGGAAATTATGGATCCCTTATTATCAGTGCGAGCATATTTTATGCAGCAATGACATTTCCCGACGACAAGGGTAACCAATTTTCTCCAAGTGAAATTTGCTTTGAAGGCAAGAGTCCAAAAAGGACTAGTATAAATAGAAAAAAAAATGAAACATGTTCAGTATTTAAATCAAATATCAGTCTCCACTGGTTTCTGCACAGGAAAAAACTTTCCATCTCTCTTCCTCTTTTGCCATTTCCTCTTCAGCTGAAATGAAGTTGCATCAGCAGAAATAGACATCAAAAGTGAGGTTTAAGAAGTCAATATTATTTTTCTAAACTACGTACCAGCAACTAGACAACTTATAAAATGAAGTACTATCAGTGTATTTTCCTTTATGTGAATCTGAACGGCTTTTTAAAAATCTGATTATACAAAGTTAATGTTTCCTCACATCTCACTGAATCTTTATCAAATGTTTCTGTTAGAGTTGTTGCTGTCATTGACTTCTAAGCAACACCATTACTCCAATTCATCTTCATTTTATACCATAATGAAGGCAAATGAAATTCCAGGCCGTATAAAATAACTCAGCTCAGCACAGAAGCATTCGGCCCTCACGAGTTAACTAGGACAAGCTTTTAGCTGGATCGATGTTCTACATAAGGCAGTTTAAACATCAGACAGATGTTGAGCTGCACTTTGGGACATCTTCTCCGGGCAGGAACGATTTGGCAGTGCTTTTCTCCCAGATGATCTCCAGAACTCCATCAATGAGTCATTCTGTTCCTAATGCACTGCTGAAACAATATAGACCACTGAGGTAATACAGCCTGTCTGACTGAATTATCTTCTATGCATTCTGCCACACGATGTCAATATGAAGTCAAGAGACAAATGTCAAAAAAACAAACAAACAAAAAAAGTCAAAAGACGCAATAAAATTTTAATGTTCAAAGTGGTTTTTAAGCATTCCCTTACCTTTTCAATCTATAAAGTTAAAAAGTAGGCCAGCAACTTTTACAAATCTTTTATTATTGGTGAAAAACTTCTTTTATGGTCAATAGGTCTGCTTCCCCAGTCATCAATAAAACGGCAAGCTGTGCCACTAACAAACTGTATTGGCAGGGAGGGAAAAATAAACCAGTTGTTTACTCACTATTGACCTCGTTTACACATCTTATCTGCTTTTCTGCAGAAAAGTCAAGCTCTTTAACTTTTCCAGTGGAAATAAAACAGAGACAGCTGTGTTTAATTAACTCATGCATGACCTATCAGAACATTCTACACTGAATTTAGCATTAAAAGGCTCCAGACAAGAATGGGCCAAGGTTTTGGCATAAGGGCAACACACTGGGCTTTAAATAGAGCTCACTTTGAGATGTTCTGTGTCGATTGGTTCCACAAGAATACGCTCTCATCTTTAAATCTAGTTTTGCTCAAGCTGGATTCTCCAGACAATTCATCTTGCCAGATGACCATGCATGGATAGTTTTCTATGACTAGCAAGCGCTAACAGGTCCCAAAGCGAGACCTCCTACAGTGGCCTTGAGGCGCATTTGTATCCTGTTTGCCCTGTCAGTGTTAGCAAGAATTTCATCCTTAATTTCTATCCGTTTCACCCTGATTCGGTGCACACACCCAACGTCTTCCTCCAGGCAACACGCAATCCCAAAAGGCCCACCTGCGAGTCAGCCTGACGAAATAATACTGCTGATATGAAATTGAGTCATCGGAGCGATCCGAGGAAATGAAATCTAGTCTGATGTTTGTTTTTTTTTCAGTTCACAGCCCATTTCACATTTGCAATCTCTGAAGAGAAAATATTTATTCAGAAATCTATTGTATAAACAACTGTAAAGAACGCCTATTCTTAAGTACACTGGGAAACTACTAGTCCACTTAGAAACTACTAGTAAATTTCACAAGCAATTACAGAGATGGCAAGTAACACATTTAAAACTGCAATATTTTTTGGTAAATTTTACTTACAAGCTCTAAAAATCTTTTTTTTTTTTTTTTTTTTTTACAATGCATATCAATATTAGATGACCTAAAAATCAGAAATGCATTTGTAAGTTAATCATCTGGGTGCATTATGCAATTGAGAATTGGGGGAAAACAAACTTGTGTGTCACAATGTAAAAAGGCTTAATGGTCCTAAAAATAGGTTGATTATCCAAAAAACCCACAGCTCTGAAGTTGTTTATCTGAGACAAAGCAGCAAACGCCCCTTGAGATAAATGATAACGCTTCCATACACAATTATCTATGCACAGCAACACAAGCGAGACTCACGCTGAAATCACCCCCCACCTGCAATCTTGCACTGACTGTCAGTGGAACCAGGAATGCTTTTGGTTTTCCCTCTCAATGACACAGCGGCTAAATGCAAGGACTGTGCTTTTTTGTGGACATCCTAACAGTTTTAATGAAGCAAGGTGAGGCGTATTCTACAATGAAGACCTCCTGCATGCTTTGCATACTTCTGTTCTGCACTAGGTATGTACTTTGCTGGGAATGTGAACGTACATACTTTTGAGTTCATAACAAGACAGTACAAACAGCAGTGGGACATACTTCCACATCATAAAATTGCATGTTGATATCACTCTGGAATTTCTTGCATAATAACCCAGGAATGTGTATTAAGAAATTAGATAGGACACACAGGTTTTCTTAAGGTGCATACATTTAAAATGTGCCAGATATCGCCAACTGAAAGGTGGAGAAAGAGCCTAATCACAATCTCATCCTCTACCGTTGCTCAAGGGATTGTGGTAAATTAGCCCAAAAGGCAAACACACTTCAAAAATCAACCTTTGGCATTCCATTTTCAACATATTATGATTTCAAATACACTAATCTTAATCAGCTTGGATATTATGCTAACTGGTTTGCAACTATTCCAGTTACCTAAAGTAACCTTGGAAAGAAGTGTGATCCAAACCAGGTGTTTACCCTCGTTCCAGCTCATCTTTCAGGCTCAATCGCTGAGGAGAACGGAGCTGTAGTCTAATTTTATTCAGGTCGGAGAGGCTCTGAAAGCTGACAGCCAACTCTCATTGCCTACAGGCATCTTCAAGAGAAGTCACAAGGAGGAGTCAGCGGCAATCCTTTTCTTAGGAGATAGACATTACGTATAAACAAATAAATAAATAATTGGATATAGATACGGAGCACAGGTATGTGGCGAAAATATATCCACTGTGAGACGTACTAACAAGCAATACTGAAGCATCTTGTGCCTGATCATTGCTCAGTCATATTCAGGCTGTTTATGGGAGTTTGTCATTTGCTATCTAGTCTTGCATAACAACCCACATCTGGAGAAAAAAAAATGCTAAAACAACTATTGCAATGCACATGCCAAAATTTGTTTTTTTAAGATACCAGCATACTACTAGCAAATTTATCAAGATTGCAAATGTAAACCCTTATTAAAAGTAGATATCTTCTGAATAAATATAAATATGAAATGTGAGCTCTGAGTTGCCAATATGTTGCTGAAGTGTTCTGGGAAAAAAAAAAAAAAAAATAAAAAAAAAAATCTATAAATAAAATAAAAATAAAGAATTGTTCATTTTCATTTGATTACATTTTAAAAGATGAATTAAAACTCTTAATGTGGTATACCAATTACCACCACTTTTGAAATAAAACTTGTATTGTCATAAACCCATAACAGTTACTCCATAATTGTTCAAATTTAAAAAATGTAAACAAAATCACAGAATTCAGAAAAACTGTAAATATGGAAAAATGTAAACAGAATTTGGGGAAAAAATAAAACTGTAAAACTTTATTATGGTTTTAATTAATTAGACGTGCTTTTGATTACTAAAATTTTATTAAAACAATCAAATGGAATCCAGAAAAATGAAAGCCTAAAAATTTTAATTTAAACACACAACACAGCATGTTTGAAAAAAGTAAACATTTAATTAAATCTAGAATTGTTAAAATGTAAAAAACTTAAACAAAAATCGCAGAATTCAGCAAAATTCTAAATATTGAAAAATTAAAACAGAATTTGGGGAAAAAATAAAAGTGATTTCACAAACTCTAAAACAGTATTATGGTTTTAATTAATTAGACGTGGTTTTGATTACAAACATTTTATTTAACCATTGAATGTAATCCAGAAAAATTAAAGCCAAAAAATGCAAAAACTGGTAAAAAATAAAACCGATTTTACAGTGTCTTATAATATTAATGGCAAACGTCACCACTCTAAAAAGCACCACTCACGATTAAGCCTTCTCCAAGTTGTGTGAATTCAATGTAGTTTTTTTTTTTCTTCTGACGCAGTTTTAGAGAGAAGGAAGGGAAGTTTGATATCACCCAAGGGTTAAAGCACTGTGTGTGTAGCTGGACAGGAAAAGCGCAACCTTTCCTGTCTGTATTCCTCTGACATTTATGAGGTAGAAAACAGTGATCACCTGATGTTGTGGTACCGATACCCACCCTGAATGATTCTATTATGGCCGAGCTGAGCTGCTATAGTGAGATGTTACGCTTTTCATTTACACATCCATTAGCCACAAGCAGGACTGCAGCCGCAGATGCGGAGCTGCGCGTTCTATAATTAGCACTTTAATTTAACGTGACTGCACGCTCTGTGGTTTTTCTCTCTTCCATTTCCAAGAGAGTTGATATATGGAGGAAAAAGTGAAAAAGGAAAAAAACAGAAGCTACATGATTCAGCACCATCTGACACCTTTAATACCAAACTTCATGAAGACCTGCCACTGGAATCAGACCCACGGTGATCATACTGTAGTGTTTCTCTGCTTATTGCTGTCTGTGTGGGCAACCTGGGAGGCTTCTAACTTAAGCACACAGACAATGAAATGGAAATTAAACTATACAATTATACAGAGAAAATGTGACCTTTTTTAGCCCAGTGAAAGCCAATTAAAAGCAATCCCATTAAGACTGTTAAAAAATACTTGAATTAAACTAAATGAACCTTTATTAGTGGTTAAAAGGTTCTTCACAGCAATGCCATAGAAAAACCACTTTTGGTTCCACAAAGACCCATTCAGTGAAAGGTTCTTTTAAGAACCATCTCTTTTTTTATCATCTGAAGAACCTTCTTTCGCCACAAAGAACCTTTTATGAAATAGAAAGGTTCTTCAGATGTTAAAGGTTCTTTATGGAACTATTTAAACAAAAAAGGTTCTTTTATGGCATCATGAAGCACTTTTATTTTTAAGAGTATCTATGGAAGCCACTGATTAAAAATAAATAAAAATGGTATTTGCAGGTTCACATCTGGCAAATCTCACAAAAGAAATGTGAGTTAAAAAATAACTATAATCCCAAATAATGTTTTCCTTTTTTAAGATTTTTAATTTCTGAGAAAAAAAACTGCCAGATACAAACTCAGAATTGCAAAAGGCAAAAGGGAAAAAAAGTCAAAACGGTTAGATATAAACTCAGAATTCAAAACAATTTTTATTCCTTACAATACAATTTTAGGCAGATTCTGAGGGTTTTTTTTCTTATGAGCTGACATCTCGCAATTCAGTAATTTAGTTTTTTTCCCTCGCAACAGAATAAAACAGGTAGTTGAGATGTTTTATCTCACAATTTTTCTCAGTATTCTGAGTCACAATTGAAATGTGAGATATAAACTCAGAATTGTGAGAAAAAAATGAATTGTGACATAAAATGTTGCAATTACCTTCTTTTTTTAATCCAGTGATAAAAAAAAAGCTTCCTCAAGGCATACTATTGCTCAAACATTGCACTAATGATTTGAACATACTAATCTTTTGGGAGAAAATGGAATTCATCATAGTTCAATAGTGGTGAACAGAAACTACAAAATATAATTTTTGCATTCCCATTTGCTCCAGTAGCAAAAGAAAAGAATCCACAATAGTGTTTCATAAGGAAAAATATTTTGAGATTGATTACGAAGCTGTAATTGAATGTCAAGATAATATAACAAGGTATAGTGTTACATGTACTTCAAATTTTTTTTAAAACGGAAATATTAAAAAAACTGCTGATTTATAACACTAATATCTGTGGAAACACATCATCAGAGTCTGTGAAACGGTCCATCAGACACTTTGTTCATGAAAGGGATGTGAAGTTTGAAGGAAACAGACGATCGCAATTTTTTTTTTTTTTTTTTTTTTGCCTGGGTGATAAAACGAGCACCATGGGTAGAAAAAAACCACCATAGATTTACACCAAAGAACTCAAGCCAGAATATTATAGAGATATTGGGCTAATAAGAAAAATATTAAAATGCTAAAAAACACACTAAGGCAACCAACACACAGAAAGAATAAGCGATTTATAAGTCTGGACTGCTGTGCCTCCAGGACAGAACCATTCGAAAACCTTAAGAAGCTTTTAAATCATCTGCATAATGCATCAGGTCCACTTTCTGAACAGCGTAAGGTGTATGGTCAGCTTAATTAGGTCAGAATCTGCAACTGATAGTTCACAACAATGACACAGCCAAACAAGAGAGAATAAGAAACAGATGGAAAATCCTGCTCTCTTCCCAGCATATGGCAAAAAAATAACTATTAATGAACTCATTTCAAACATCCTGGAGCTGATGTACTTCGGGATGTCAGAAAGAATATGGCTAACAAACTCACAGCTTCACTCTGAGGGAACATCTCACCCAGAAGTCTGTGCTGAGGAAACATGGCATGATTTATTAGCTTCTGCCAAGCACCAAAACAGATCAGACTCACACTAAAGTAAAGAAGTAGAGCACATCAGCTACAAACAGAGAACATCAGACTCTGAACAGATCAAATCAGATCAGTAAACTACATCAGACTTAACTAATTCAAATTAAACAGGAAGAAGAAAATGGACAGACAAGTGGCTGCTTTGTTCACAATTAGAGCGAGTTTCTCAGATGTAGTTTTTCAACACAGTAACAGCTCTGTCAAGCAGAACTTAGAATAGATCTGTGAAATTAGTCATGAGACTCTAATAAATGCCCATTTATTAGCGATATTTCCCAACATCAGGGTGTTTATGATGAGGGAAACGTGGCTCTGTTCAGTTAACAATCTGACCGCGATAAAACAAACCAAAAAAATTCCCACATGGCATTTGCCACATTCAGCACCTGATCCAAATAAGTCAAATCCCAGCAGTGTTACCCATCTAGAGCAGCAGGCCCTTTCCCAGCCTTATGCCGGATCACAGATTTAACACCAGTAAAATCTTAAGACCCTAGTAACAGCTGCCAGACCTCTGCATATCCACACTGCTGGACAGTGACGGATAGCGCGAGAAGAGCCAGTGTGATTGTTCCTTGGCCTGCGGAGAATTACTGCATTATGCTCAAAATCACAAAGCCGACTACAGTACCAACAACGACCCAGGATAACAGAAAAGCCATGTCTATTTCCATAAAGTTTAGACTAGAATCCTACACAGGCATTAAGGGGGACACATTCAATATCCACAAATCTTTACTCCAAGTTACATCTTAGCATGCAAAAGGCTTTCTGCAGGTATTTTGAAAATTAAGACATTTTTAAAGAGACAGTGCACCCAAACATATGTTTTTTAAGTAACAAATCTATCAGGGTGTTTAACTTCAAGCCAACACTTCTAGCCAAAATATGAGTCAATAATGCATAATAACGCTTCCTCCAATGAAAAAGTACTCACAAATCAATATCCACCCACGTATTTGTTTAATCTGTTTTGGCTTGTAAGCGTTGCTTGATCTGTGCATATTTCTTTCCTGAATTAGACAATATGACTTAGATTTAGATTTTGAGAATGAGGTGCCTCATTCTGATGGCACCCATTCACCGCAGAGGATCCATTGGTGAGCAATTTTCATTTTTGGGTGAACCATTCCTTCAAGACCACTTAAGAGCAATAAAGAAGATTTAAGCAACAAACTGAAAGGAACAAAATATGTCTATATGTTCTCTAAATGTAAATGTATTTTTCTTGAAAAAACCTTAAATCTTAAAATGCACTTACTTAAAAAAAGCTAAATCACCTAAGATAATAAGTCTTTCAGAGAAACTGATTAAAATTAAGTTAGATTTTAATTAATCCAAATACAAATATCTGCTAATGAGCTCAGAAAATCCACTTAATTCAAGCAAAAACACTGGCAGATATTTTTTCTTCTTTTAACCATAAACTTGCTTAATTTTGTGCATCAAATACATCCAGGAGAAAGCAATGTTATGGATTGAGAAACAATTTTAAGTTTAATCATGTCTTGATGGATTTTTTAAAAACAAGCAAAATGTTAATTGAAGGACTGGAGTGGTGTGGATTACTTGTAGATTATAGTGAAGTTTTTATCAGCTGTTTTGACTCTCATTCTGACGGCACCCATTCACCACAGAGGACCCACTGTTGAGCAATTTTCATTTTTGGGTGAACCATTCCTTCAAGACCACTTAAGCGCAATAAGGAAGATTTAAGGAATAATTTAAAAGGAACAAAATATGCCTGTTTCTTTTTTTTATCAAGATGCATTTACTTGAAAAGCAACTTAACACAAGCAAAAACACATTTTCAGATCTAACTGGCAGATATCCATTCTTGTTTTAACCATAAACTCACTTAATTTTGCTTCTCAAGTAAATGTATCTTGATTTAAGAAAGTTTAGATATCTTTTATTGGAAAAGGAGACAAAAATACTGAGGAAATCACTCATTTTTGGCACTGAATGCAAGATACAATACCATGGCTCTGAATTTAAAACTTTCTACCCAGAACATTTTAAAGCCTTAATTTCTGGAAGGGGAAATTAAGACTTTAAGACCGTCAGCATCCCTTCTCTAGTATACAAATAAATGCGAAATTAAAGACTCCACGCACACAACGCCTATAATGAGAGCTGTTAAGACTATAAAAATGGTTTGGTGATTTAGTATTTGTTTTAGTCACGCCTGAACTGGCACTGCATCGCACAGATGGTCGCCCATTATCAGGGCAGAGAGACAAAATATTTTTATTTTCCTTCACAAACAAAACGTGCAATGAGTTATAACCTTCACAGATGGGTTAGAAGGAAAACAATCCATTCACACAAACACAGAACTGGTCAGCATGCTAAATAATCACTGACCACCTCAACACAGCTCATCATCGACTAACACATCTGTTCCTTCTATTCATCACACGGATGACCAACCGGACAGACACTGAATGCCAGATGTAGATCTACCGATCAGGTCTAATCAATATTACCATGGTGGTCAGATATACCCCCGGTTTCATAGACAAGGCTTAAATCTAGTCCTAGACTAAAATGTAAGTCTAAGCTGTTTCAACTGAAATAAACTGCCACTGACTGATCTTAAAATATATCATATAAAATATATTCAAGATGCACATTAGTAATGTTTTTTTCCTAAGGTACGTTTATAAAATTACTTAAATGTCCTAATTGAAATATGACCTAATCCTGATTTAGGCTAAATCCTGTCTGTGAAACCAGGCCATAATGTCTTGTATTCAGAATATGAAAGGAGAATCTGACACAACATGTTCTAATTAACAATTTCAGATATGATCTGATCTTACATGCCAGACTGAAAATATCTTATGTTGATATTCAGAATCTGATCTTCATACTGTAACATGCAAAGCTTTTTGTGAGGGTTTAATCTCTGAATCAAACTCTGAGTCTGAGTCTGTCAAGTGAGACCACAGCAGCATGCATGTAATATTCAACAAAACTTTATTCAACAAAATTAATATCAGATATTCTAAATGATTAAAAATAATAATAATAATAAAAAAAAATCATATCAGGTTATGAGAGTTATTACAAGTCTATATTACAATATATCAGTTCACCATCTGATATTATTAATCAGATCTGAGTTTATTTATTTTCTGATATTGTCGATCGACTATGTGTTATAAACTAATTACTAGGTTAAAGAATGCCTGCTGTTGCTAATCAGACGAAATGTTACATCATAAATCTTATTACTGTCTGTCTGATATTGCTGAGTAGATCAAACCATACACATTAATGACCAAATTAGAATGTGATCAATATTATTGATCAGTGCAGATGTTAGAAATTAATTACAAGATTAGAGATGATCTGATATTGATAATTAGACGAAATGTTACATATTAACAAATCAGATCAGTGTCTGATATTATTTTGCAAATCAGACTACGCATTAATGACCATATTAAAGTGACAAATATTATTGGTCAAAGCAGATAGTAGAAATGACAAGTGTCCGATATTGATAAATCAGATCAGAGAGGTTCTAATATTACTGATCAGATGCTATACATCAATAACCACATTAGAATGTTATACGAATATTATTAATAAAAGCAGATGCCATAAAGTAATGTTCAAGATTAAAGATTAAATATTACTTATATCTGAGATCAATGTGTGTCTGATAGTATTTGTTTAGGTGAGTCTGGTTTGTTCAACGCGTCGTTTAAATGACCAACTTAACGTTACACTGATTCCCTGCAGTACTTTAGACACAGAGAGCTAAAAATCAAACATATTCCGGATAAAAAACGAAATTATTAATTTTAGAGCAATATCATAACTAAAACACCACCAATATGAGTGTTATTTATGTTGAAACCAGTAATGTTTTTCTGCATCTGTCTGTTTGATGTTAGCCGCTGCTAACCAAGCCGCTAACGAACGACACAACCGTTATTTTACCGTACCTCAGAATAAATCCCTTAGAACGAACGTCGGTCCTCGTGAACTTCAGATCTTCAGCGTGTCCATGGTGTCGGTAACGGACAGAACGGCCCGGTAAACGACTCCTGAAAACGCTCCGTCTCTGAGGTGCAGCAAACCGCGTACGCGCTCCAGCAGACAGCAGCGGCGACGTGCGCGTGCGCGATAGCAGGCGTTCATTGCGTGCGTGTTCTGCCATCTAGCGCTCAGGGCGGAGAACGCGGGAGTGTGTTTACAAATATTTATGTCAGATTTTTGGTAATGTTTTAGCATAATATAAATGTATAATGATTAATTTATTGATAATTGCGTGTTTGATATATTATAAACGGGTGGCTCTAGTCAGTGGAAATAGTTTTAAACATGTATTTGCAGCTCCAGGCGTGTAGGTGGCAGTGTGAGCGCAGTTTGTTTGTATTGACTACAGCAGAAGAAAAAACGCTCATGTGTCTGATGTATGCTTTTCACATCTGAGCCATGGAAAGAAAACACATGTCGGCATTATCTATTTATCAGTCATTATCAGGAGGAACAAAACCACAAGAACAGGTAAAAATGTTGCTAATGAAGAACTGCATGATAAAGAACTTTCTTACGAGGGAAATATCCATCATTTCAGTGCAAAGTTAATTAAGTCAAGCTAATCAGTACTGGCTTCTAATATAATGAATAAAAACACATTGAATATACTGTATATACATTGTACGAAACATCTCTGTTCCATCGCTAAGAAAACATCATTCTTTAGCTACCATTTAAATCAAATTATATATATATATATATATATAAGTCATTAAAAACCCTGGTATACACTATCAGTGGAAAAAAAATGTTACTCCGTATTAGCAGAGGTTTTCAAACTGGGGTGTGTGAAAAAGGTTTGAAAAACAGTGTAAAAATGCACAAAAAATAAGATAAAATATTTTGAATAAAATTATTGATTTAAAGTTTGATTGTAATCTAACTGTACGACAATATTGAGTAGAAAAAAGTACAGTAATTAAGGTAACAGAAAGTACATATTTTTGAACATTTTAATGTGTTTACAATAATGATTTTTTTTTTTCACTGTAAATCTGGTCTTTATTCATGAGAATATATTGCTGCCTTTTAGCATGGAGAGCCCTCGCACCAGGATGATGACTTTTGGGGGTCTAAATAGAAGATTGAAATCTGCTGTATTAAAAATACCATGATATTACCATCATTTTTTTGTAAAATTGTATGACTTCTGCCTTGCAGGCTAAGTCTCCACCAGCAAAGAAAATCAAAAGGAAGGAGAATGGCATCCAGCCAAAAAAGAAATTAAATAAGAAGAAAACAACAAAGCCTCTGAAATCTAACATGAGGCTCAGCAGCAGTGATAAGGAGAAATCTAAGGCCGTAAGTGTTTAAACATATGATGGCAGACACTGGAGCGCCAGTTGAGATTTGAATCTTGTGATCTTCTGTTTTTGCAGGAGAAGGACTGTGAGGCACATAACAGTGAAGGAGTTGACAGTCCAGCTCTTGGTGCACTCCTGATGGATCTGACGAAGGTCAACAACAGCAGAGATAGAGCCCACAGACTGTTTCAGTGGCTTATTCACCCAGTCCAAGACAAGTGCTTCTTCAGGTGTGAGATTGCAGACCCACACACATTAGTCTGAAGTTAATCTGAATTTTTTTTCTTAATTAATGAACTTTGTAACATTAATACTGTTATTGAACTGAATTGTATGGAAACCTAAAATGGTAACTGCAACTTACAAATGTCTCACAATTCTGACTTTTTTTCTCGTAATTCTGGGGAATAAAATCCAAATTGTGAGATATAAACTCAGAATTGTGATGTAAAATTCTCAGGGAAAAAGTCAGCATTGCTAGTTTATATCTGACTTAGTTCTGACTTTTGACTTTTCTTCTCAGATATAAACAGACTTTCTGCAAAGAAAAGTCTCAATTGTGGATTTAAACTTGCAGTTGCAATGGGGGAAAAAAATCAGAATTGTAGAGGTACACATAATAACAGTTTATATCATGCAATTTAGACCTTTTTTTATTTATGAATTTCAAGTTTATATCTTGGAAGTTCTGTTATTTCCCTCAAAAATTCAAGTTTATATCTTGCAGTTCTATGTTCATATCTTACAATTCTGGGGGGAAAAGTCAAAAAGAAGTCTAAATTGTGAGATTATAAATCACAATTATCTCTTTTGCTTCCATAGAATTGAATCAACACTAAGCTAAACTGAGCGGAATATTGGTAATATTGTTTTCCGTAGAGCTGCTTTACAGCTAAAATTATATCATTTATTAATTTTTGCAATAATAACAGTTATTTTCCTGTTTATTACAGTGAATCTGCTTTGAAACAAGTGCTTTATAAATAAATGTGACTTGGCTTGTTATTTTTGACGATGCAGATTTTTCTCCAGCATTCTCATTACTGTAATGCAAAAAAAAAAAAAACTTTATTAGTAACATATTACTGTAATAAACACATCTTCAGCATAATTTAAGCTTGTTACAAAAAAGTACTACCATACTGATTACTTAAAATAATTATAATTGTATGTTAGTTGACTACATTGAAGTTCAGTGCTTCTTTTGATGTTGGGTTGAAATATGACTTTATCTTGGATTAAATTTACTTCATTCATCCACAAAGTGTAGTATAAGTTACTTTGACTTAAAGATGATTTACAGGTCTTGTTCTTTCCACATTATAGAGATAACTGGGAGAAGAAACCAATTCTGATACAACGACAGAATCCAGACTTTTACAAAGGACTCTTTTCGACGGCTGAGTTTGACCGGATCTTAAGAAATGTAAGCACTTTTTTTCTTTGATTTAGAGGGAATCAGTGTCTCTGTATGTCACTGTCAGATATAATAATGTTCATTGTTTTGTTCAGGATGATGTGCAGTATGGAGTGAATCTGGATGTGACAAGCTACACAAATGGAAAAAGAGAGACACACAATCCTCCAGGAAGAGCGTTACCATACACCGTGTGGGATTTTTATGAGGTATATTTCCCTAACACACAAAATTAATGTGTTATATGATTACTGGTATATATTTTTGGCTTTGTTCACATCTTCTGAAAAAGATCTTGTATATGTCATTCAAACTAATAGTTTTATTCAGCAAAGACACTTTAAATTGATCAAAAGTGACAGTAAAGACATTGCACATTGTTACAAAAAATATTCTATTTAAAACAGATCTTGTTCTTTTGAACTTTCTATTCATCAAAGAATCTTGAAAAAATACATGTATCACATCACAACTGTTGTTAGCATTGATGATAATCAGAAAATGTTTCTTGAGCATCAAATCAGTGAAAATTGGAACAATGATGCTAGAAATTCAGCTTTGATCACTGAAATAAATTACTTTTTATAATATATTCACATAGAAAACAGCTATTTTAAATTGTAGTAATAATTTTAAAATAAATGCAGCCTTGGTTGGCAAAAAAGACCTCTTTCAAAAACATAAAAAAATCCTACCGACATCAAACTGTATAACACTGAACAACCTGTGTTGTTTTCACTTGTTAAGCTCTTGCCATCAGGCAGGCGCTACTGATACTTTAAAACAAGGACTATGAGATTTAAAGGAGAAGTCCACTTCCAGATGCAGATAATGTACTCACCCCCTTGTCATCCAAGATGTTCATGTCTGTGTTTTGTAAAGAAAACAGTCGTAAAGAAATTGTGGTTTTTTTTTGAGGATTTTCTCCATATAATGGACTGATATAATGCCCGTATTTTGAACTTCCAAAATGCAGCTTAAACGCGGCTTCAAACGATCCCAAATGAGGAAGAAGGGTCTTATCTAGCAAAACGATTGGTTACTTTTATAAAAATAATACAATTCACATATTTTTTAATGTCAAACAATCGTCTTGTCTTGCTCTTCCCGACCTCTGTTTTTTTTTTCCAGTTCATAACAGTTAGGGTATGTCAAAAAAAACACCATGTTCTCCCTCAACTTCAAAATCGTCCTATATCGCTGTTTTACCCTTTTAGTTAAGGGTGTTTGATCTTTGCATGTTCAAAGACATATTGCAAAGACTGTGTGGGAACTTCTGCAG
>JAHKKF010531065.1:0-17176 GCA_019740295.1 Labeo calbasu | reverse complement strand
GAAAATACGATCAGAGTTTTTCGACATACCCTAACTGTCTTGAATTACAAAACACAGAGCTCAGGGAGAGCAAGACAAGATGAGCGTTTGAGATTAAAAAGTATTTAAATTGTATTTTTTTAATGAATAGATAAGACCCTTCTGCCTTGGATGGGATTGTTTACAACCGCATTTGTGATCGTTTGAAGCCGCATTTAAACTGCATTTCGAAGTTCAAACTCGGGGCACCATATCAGTCCATTATATGGAGAAAAGTCCTGAAATGTTTTCCTCAAAAAAAAAAAAACAATTTCTTTACGACTGAAGATAGAAAGACATGAACATCTTGATGACAAGGGGGTGAGTACATTATCTGTAAATTGTTGTTCTGGAAGTGGACTTCTCCTTTAAGGACCGTTTCTTTCCTAGAGCCATAAACATTATGAACTCCAATATGTACTGACCTCATACATTCCTCACTTGAATTTGAATGTCGGTCTTACCGCCTACTGTGAATGCGCATCTTAGTGTAATACAACCCTTTATTGTGCAATATAACCCTTTTTTATTAAGGAGACTTAGTGTAATATACACTTATTGTGCAATATAATTCTCTACTTGCTTTTGTTGGAAGTTAGTCTTAGAGTAACTAGACTCTCTATTGTGCAAGTATGTAACATTGTTAAATTTGTGATTTATGTTTGTTAAATGTGCTTCATGTGATCATGTAAATTATGCTGAGAGGAAGCTATCCTAATTTCATTGTACGAGTGTATAATGACAATAAAAGGCATTTAGTGTAAGTGTATTAATTGTACTATGCTATATATATATATTAGACATAAAGATTCTCCCATGCTGAGTAGCATATTGGGCAGCATATACAGGTTAAGAAGTTACAAATACATTGTCTACAAAGTGTTTGTCACTATCATTAGTGGAGGCAATATCATGTCAACAATGGAAAAGTGATAATATGCTGTTGTGCAAACATTCCTAAAATTGAGGTAACTGTCACTTCAATTTAAATAACACTTCTGTAATGCCAAAGTGTTTACTTTACTGTTAAAGTGTGAAGTTCAATCTCTGTTGATGTTTGTCATCTGTTGTCAGAGCGGCTGTTCTCTCAGAATGCTCAATCCTCAAGCGTTTTCCTCCACTGTGTGGCAAGTGCTTTCTATTCTGCAGGAGAAGTTTGGCAGTATGGTGGGCGCAAACGTGTATGTGACAATGATTCATAAACACAGTTTTATTACATTCATTTACTAAAATCTCTGTCAGTTATCCTTTAACTACGATATGTTTTGCAGATATCTGACACCAGCAGGGACGCAGGGTTTTGCTCCTCATTATGATGATATAGAGGCGTTCATCTTGCAACTGGAGGGCAAAAAGCACTGGAGAGTGTACAACCCTCGGTGAGCGATCAGTTACACTTTAAAGGAATAACTCAGCCAAAAATAAAAATGTAATGAATTTTCTTACCCCCAGGCCATCCAAGATGTAAATGAGTTTTGTTTCTTCATCAGATTAGGAGAAATGTAGCATTGCATCACTTGCTCACCAATGGATCCTCTGCAGTGAATGGGTGCCGTTGGAATGAGAGTCCAAACAGCTGATAAAAACATCATAATAATCCATAAGTAATCCACACCACTCCAGTCCATTAATTAATGCCTTGTGAAGCCAAAAGCTGCATGTTTCTAAGAAATAATGTGTCCTGTTGTCCTCTCATGTCAAAATCATCCACCAACTTATTTGTTTAGAACTGTTTTTGCTTGTAAACGGTGCTTGATTTGTGCGTATTTCTCTTCTGATTCAGACTGATTAGTTTTTAATGGAGATTTTTTACTCATTTACTGAGTGGTGTGGATTACTTGTGGATTATTGTGATGTTTTTATTAGCTGTTTGAACTCTCATTCTGACGGCACCCATTCACTAGAGGATCTATTGGTGAGCAAGTGATGCAATGCTACATTTCTCCAAATCTGATGAAGAAACAAATTCACCTACATCTTGAATGACCTGAAGGCAAGTAGATTTTCAGCAAATTTTCATTTCTGAGTGAACTAGTCTGTTCAAATTCAGCTGTAATGTCCATAAATAAACTAAAATATTTACTTGTACCGTGTGAAAAGATGCAGTATTAACTAGTAGCGCCTCTGTCGCCCCTTCAGATCTGAAGATGAGGTATTGCCACTGGTGTCCAGTCGTAAGTGTGGTTAATTAATAAGTAATAAGTGGTTATATTAATGAGTGTTTTGTTAATTATAAAGGCGGTAAACTAACTCTCTCTCTGTTGCATTTCTCCTCAAGCTAATTTCAATCAGAATGAGATCGGGCAGCCCATCATGGATGTGGTGCTGGAGGCTGGTGATCTGCTGTATTTTCCCCGTGGCTTTATTCATCAGGGTGACTGTCTGCCTAATGCTCATTCGCTGCACATCACCATCTCCTCCTTCCAGAGGAACAGCTGGGGAGATCTGCTCCTCAAAGTACAACCCTTCACTTCTGATTCTGTGCTGTAAAAAAAAAATCAGTGATTGGTTTTTAAAAGATAAACAAATCTCACAAAAACTATCAAAATCAAAAGAAAAATGTTTTTTGCATTTTACCCAGATTGGATATTGTCACTTTAATGAATGTATTTGATTTGCAGTTGATGCCAGCATCTCTGGAGATCGCGATGGAGGAGGACGTTGAGTTCAGGAAGGGACTGCCGCTCGATTACCTTCAGTTCATGGGAGTTCAGAACTCTGAGAGGGTACTTGTGCCTCTACTCCGTTAATATACAAACTCCGTTCCGTTCATTCCTGACCCGTATTGACACAGAAATCGCTTGTGCATGTGAACAGGATGACCCACGGAGAGGCAAATTTATTGCACATGTTGAGGGCCTGATGAAGAATCTGATCAATTATGCACCAGTTGACGCTGCTGTGGATCAGAAAGCTAGAGGCTTCCTGCACGACTGCCTTCCGCCGATGCTGAGTGCTGGTAAGTCTCACAGTAACACAGCACAGCTAAAGGTCAGGTGATGTTTTTGCTTTAAAAATTCCTTTTTAAAGGTCAGACATTTAAACTTCTCCCTCAAACAGTTCTGTGAGTTTCAGAAAATATGTGTCTGATAAATGTCTAAATATATTCTGTTTTTACAAAGATAACATAGTTCATCAAGTATTTGTGTTGTATCAGATATTGCAGTAATATAATAACTGTTTTATACTGAATGTTAAACTGATTAATATGGAAGCTTGTTTCTGTCCACAAAAAAGCTCATTGCAAATTTTAATATCAATTATCTCAGGTTTTATCTCAGAATTGTGAATTTATATCTCCAAATTGCAAGTTATAAACTTGGAATTTTGAGTTTACATCTCGCTATTCTGAATTTTCTTTCTTGGAATTTTGAGTTTACAATTAGCAATTTAGACTTTTTATCTGAATTTTCAGTTTACATCTCGCAATTCTGAATTTTTACTCATGATTTTGAGTTTACGTCCTGCAATTCTGACTTTTTTCTGTAAAATTTTATTGTATATCTTGTAGTTATGACTTTTTCTCAGAATTTCCAGTTTACATCTTGCAATTCCCACTTTTTTCTCAGAATTTTCAGTTTACATTCTGCAATTCAGTTTTTTTCTTTAAAATTTCAGTTTACATCTTTCAATTATGACATTTTTTTTCCTTTTTGAGTTTACATTTAAAAAATTTTAAGTAATAAAATTACATTTTTAATTAAAGTTTACATTCTGCAATTCTGACTCATAATTTTATGTTATTTATTTTAAATGTAATTATTTTACTCAGAATTTTGAATTTAAATCTCGCAATTCTTTTTTTTGTCTTGGAATTTACATCTTACAGTTCTGAATTTTAACTATGAATTTTGTGTTTACATTCTGCCATTCTAACTTTTTTCTTTGAAATTTCAGTTTACATCTCGCAATTATGGCTTTTTTAAATTAGAATTTTCAGTTTGCAATTATGACTTTTTTTTATCAGAATTTTGAGTTTACAACCTGCAGTTCTGACTTTTTTCTTAATTTCAGTTTACGTCTCTCAGTTATGACTTTTTGAGTTTACATCTCACAATTCAATGTTTTTTGTTGTTTTGAATTTACATTATGTAATTCTGACTTTTTTCTCAGAATTTTTGAATTTTTACTCAATCTAACAATTATTATATTTTGTGTTATTAATTACTGTAATAATTATTGTGTTACATAATTATTAACAATTTTGTGTTTACATCTCGCAATTCTGACTTTTTTCTTTTACTTTTCAGTTTACATCTCAACATTTTGACTTTTTTCTTAGGATTTTGAGTTTACATCTCGCAATTCTGACTTTTTTGTTGTTGTAATTCTGTTTACATCTCACGATTCTGTTGTTTTTGTTTCTGCTACAGTACTTTGTTAAACCAATTACCAGTGAAGTTTGTTTCCGACATGGAATAAAACAATTCTGACTTTCCTTCTTGCATGTTAATTCATAATTCTAACTTTCTTCTCAGAATCTAACAATTCTAAGTTCATATCTATAGTTTGTCAGAATTGAGAGAACAAAAGTCAGAATTGTAAAATATGAACTTAAAAGAACACTCCACTTATTTTGAAAATATTTTCAACTCCCCTAGAGTTAAACAGTTGAGTTTTACCGTTTTCGAGTCCATTCAGCTGATCTCCGGGTGTGGCGGTAGCACTTTTAGCATAGCTTAGCATTGATCATTGAATCCGATTAGACCGTAAGCATCTCACTCAAAAATGACCAGAGTTTCGTAGTCTTCTGTGGTTACATTGTGTACAAAGACGGATGAAAAATGAAAAGTTTTTTTTTTTTAATATGGCTAGGAACTATACTCTCATTTTCTCATTTCTCATTTCATCTGCGTATATCATTGCGCCTGCTGCACCCATGGTACAGCAGCAAAGTTCCTTGATTATTACGCCGGAATGAGAGTAGAGTTCCTAGCCATATCAGCTTAGAAAATCACAACTTTTCATTTTCCGTCAGTCTTAGTACATGATGTAACTACAGAAGAGTCAAGTTTTAAATAGGAAAAATATCGTCATTATATATGATCATTTTTGAGTGAGATGCTATCAGTCTAATCAGATTCAATGATTTATGCTAAGCTATGCTAAAAGTGCTACCGCCAGACACGGAGATCAGCTTAATGGATTCGAAAACGGTAAAACTCAACTGTTTAACTCTAGGGGAGTTGGACAATGAGCCTATTTTCAAAAAACAAACAAACAAAAAAAAAAGTGTTCCTTTAAGAATTGTGAGAAAAAAAGTCACAATTACATTCCGAAGAATTAATTATCATGCAATAAAATACATTTGTGCGTTTTGTAGAGGAGAAGGCCAGCAGTGTGTACGGGGCTCCTGCCCGGTGGGGAGACGGTAAGGCCCTTGATGTGACTGTTCAACTGAAGGGCCAAACCCAAATCAGACTGGCGCGGGCCGGAGCTGCAAGGTACCTCATCTGTTACACAGTATTTTTTTTTTTTTTTTAATAACACTTCTAAATCTTGTTGAATACATTTCCAGTCTGAATTGAATGTGATCAAAGAACTTTGGGTGGCACAAACTAATATAACTGATGTATAAAGATACACCTTCATTTTGTTGAAATGGTATTTTAATTTGAATAAAATAGGTTAGAATTAAAAAGTAACACGTATTTGTCTTTATAGGTTGTGTGGTGATGGAGACACCGTATCTCTTTTTTACACTACTGAGAACTCCAGAGTCTATCATAAAGAAGAACCCAAGAGCATTGAGATGAAAACAGAGGTAAACATGCACTCTGTGTGAAATGACTGCAGCTTTTACCTTCTTCAGGATTTGACTAATCATGGTTCTTTTTTACAGCACGTAGATGCCATGGAATTTCTGATTCATTCATATCCCAAGTTTGTTTCTGTGGCCAGTTTACCATGTGAAACAATGGAGGCTAAGGTAGCGCAGGCATTTGTTTTATACTTAAGGACTTAAGCTTTTAATGGCCTGTTCAAATTATTTTTATGTATTCATGCATGTTTTTTATAGTGAGTTTAAAATGAATCTAATTTTTGCAGATGTCTCTGGCCGAGCTGCTCTTTGAGAAGGGAGTAATCCACACAGCCGAACCTTTGACAGCTGAATAAAAACATTTTGTGGCTAAAGAAACGGAGTGTTCTACATCAAATGTTCATTATCTGTTCTTAACTACATATTTTTTGTAAAATGAAATTATCCAATGCCTATAAAACATCTTTAGAAAGCAAACCAAAGAGTATTTTTGAGGGGTTTTTTGTCTTGTTGAACAGTTCTAGTAAGTGACAAGCCTGATTTTGGTCTGGAAAAAAATATTATGGCAAATGATATGTACAGAATTGCTAAAGTTAAACCTAAAATGTTATTGTCCAAGGTTATCCATTAATTTTGGGAAAACTAACACTTCTGTAAATTTGTCCAATCAGTTATAATTGCATCAGTGCCTTCTGATAAAATATGGTATTGCATTTTTTTTTTTTTTTTAAATAGGAAAAAAAAAAGTTACTGCAAATGTTATTTTGGCCATATTATTTTAACAGGCCTTGTAAAGTAAGATAGGAAATCAAAAATTATACTTTTTTTAATTGTTATTATTATTAGTCGAGATGATGCAGCAAAATCACATGAAATCAGAACGTATTCGATATTTAATAATATAATGACTGAATAGAAACCAGCCAACTAACATCACTCGTCCTTAATGTGCTGTAAATAAAAACTACAAGGCATTACAGAACTAAATGCAAAATTTATTGCATTAACATGCTTGCAATCAAAGACAAGGTAGCTGGACAGACAATATACATATTCTGGGCAGAGGGTCCAATAAATATCACTGTAGGAGTCTCACTTCCAGGTGTACTCCTCACCAGGCTTCAGTTCCCTGAAAAAGAAATGACAGATTTTGAAATAATAATTAAATTAAAGTAATAGTTCACCCAGAAATGAAAATTTGCTAAATATGTACTCACTCTCTGGGCATCCAAGAGTCGTTTTGTTTCTTAATGGGAACAGATTTAGAAAAAATGTAGCATTCCATCACATGCTCACCAATGGATCCTCTGCAGTGAATGGGTGCCGTCAAAATGAGAGACCAAACTGCTGATAATGTAATCCACATTACTCGAAAAGCAACGGTTTAAAGTTAAAAATATCTTAGTGATTGATTTGTTTTTTTTACAGAAATGCAGCTTTTGGCTTCACAAAATTTTAACTGACAGACTGGAGTGTTGTGGATTATTGTGATGTTTTTATCAGCTGTTTGAACTCTCATTCTGATGGCACCCATTCACTGCAGAAGATCCACTGGTGAGCAAGTGATAGAATGCTGTGTTTCTTTAAATCTGATGATGAAACCAACTCATCTACATTTTAGGCCTCAGGGTGAATATAATTTCATCACATTTTCCTTTTTTATTTACCTGCTGTATAAAGCACTCTTGTTCCTGAATGCTGTGAGTTTCTGGTCATTCCATCGGTCCAGATAAACCCCAATGACGAAACCCAGAGGGACCAAAATATTGACCCAGTGCGTACGAATCGCTGCTGCGAAGTTTACCATGATGCCTGTGATTAAAGAAAATATAAATTAAGTTTAATGACTGACTTAAACTATGCTTCTCATCATCTTTAAAACTTAATGATCTAAAGGTTTCTGCTTAAATGCTTGATTGCATCAAATAAACAAATGATCAAATGAACGAGCATAAGCATCCAAAACATTTGTCTGGTAGTGTAGTCCATAATGTGGATTTAATTGCATTACATACGTAAGTTTATAATAGTGTATGATATGATATATATGATACTGGAGTGAACATCCAACAGTAAAAGCCAATGAAATAAAGCAATTTTGCTTGTTTGTAAAACTCTACTACGTTTACGGAAACTATAACTATTTACTGACCCAAATAAAACATATCTGCAAATCAAAATGCCATAATGAAAACAATAATCACATTTTTTATACTAAAATATGTGTGTGTTGATGTGAAGGTGACTGCTCTGGGCCCGTGTCCACACTATCTGCTACTGTCCTCACATAAACACGAGAATTTAATCCCCTTATATCCGCAGATAACTCTTATAAACGTTTACTTATCTTTAATACTCACAATTAAGATGTTTAATTGTTTATTACTTGAATATATATAAATTTACAATCATTTACCTTCCGCTAGTTTCCTCTGTATGTTATTAGCACAGCAGCATTAGCAAGAAGGGTTAGAGGGCTTTGGACTGTACCAACTATGAACGTGACAGTTCAAAGGGAGGTGCTACAATTTTCTTTTCCAATACAGTGAAACGTTTCTGTGTTAAAACACGCGTGCGAGATTGTTTATATATACTTCACCTATTTACATTTTTCATATAGGTGATCTAAAATAATTTTGAAAATAATTTCCATAAATTCTGAAATTATTTGGATGCCTTTGACAGTATGACTCCGAAAGGCTGAAGAGTTATTACATCCAGCCATTTTCATTTTTAATCAAAGCCTACATTTTAGACATTTTTTCGTTAATATGTATCATAAAATGGTTGCTGTGTATCGTTTACGATTAAAATATTATGAGATTTTTTATTAAGTATTTGTAAGCGCCCCTCTGCTGCTGTCAGTGGTAGAGTCTAGTGACGTCGGCAGCAGCGGTAATGGCTGCTGTTCTCATGCTGCCGCTCTGAAACATTACTATGAATTTAAGATGATTTTTCAGCGATTTCCACCACTTATTATTGACCAAACCTGCTGAGATCAAAAGTGACATAACGAGATACGGGTATGCAAGTTTCTGTGTACATAAATCAAGTTAGTTTTTAAAGAAAATCTCTTCATTTGTTTGGCTGATGTGTGTTTTCATTGAGTTCAGATTAAGTTTAAATGTCAGATTAATCTAAAAGTTGAGTAACTGTATCATAGATGAAGGCTCATGAATATTAAGTTTATTCATTCTTTGCCCTTCTGTCTCAATCTGTGTCCTGAATTTACAGTTTATTACACACTGCTCTGTTATTTTATGCGCTTTTATTAGTATTGTATCATAATTTGCTCTTTTTAATGGTTTACAAAACGTACAGTACTGGTTTTAGATAATGTTACCGTGATATTTGGATATTTCTTGCCATATTTATGGTATTTACATGCTATTCCGTGATACTGAAAAGAATACCACGGTATTACCGTGGTACATGAGCTATTACAATGCCAATACAGTGGTTTTACAGACACTAGTAGTACTGTGATACTGAATGTTTGATTTCCATATTTATATACCGTGTTGTGAATGACTTCTTTAAAGAATACCATGTTATTGCCATGGTACATGTCCAAAAACGTAGTACTTTTTTAGTACATTACTTTTCATGACTGTTAATACAAACGAATGCTCTAAAGTAAATGTAACTGATGATCTTTTTTGTCCATCTGTTGGTCAGACGGCAGAATGACGTCCATCATCAAGCTGACGGCTCTTTCTGGAGTCCAGGAGGAATCGGCTCTATGTTACCTGTTACAGGTAGACGAGTTTCGCTTCCTGCTGGATTGTGGCTGGGATGAAAGTTTTTCCATGGACATCATAGATTCCCTGAAGCGGTATGATTTTTTGACAATGAATGGGTGTTATTGATACCATTTCCTGTATGTGATGTGTGTTTCCTGTTCTTTCTCTGTTAGGTATGTCCATCAGGTGGACGCAGTGCTGCTCTCTCACCCCGATCATCTGCATTTGGGAGCTTTACCGTACGCTGTGGGTAAACTGGGGCTCAACTGCACCATTTATGCCACCATCCCTGTCTACAAAATGGGCCAGATGTTCATGTATGATCTCTATCAGGTGAGATGGACGGGTTTCAAAAGAAGCACTAATTAGGATTGTCTTATAAATCAAAATGCTTTTTTCTTAATTGTGTCAAATCAGTAAAAAATTAGTAAAAACTTGACAGTTCATGGCAACATGTATATGATGAAAATCATATAAAAATCAAATAAAATGTACACATTCCCATATGAATAAATATATACAGACAATAATTTGAAATTAAAAAATGTTTATTTTAAATAACTAAAACATTCATTTTAAATTATTTGTAGTTATTATTATTATTATTATTATGTGGTGTGTTTTGTCAAATGCTTTTTTCGTAGTATTTTCTCAAATAATTATTTGTGATCAAATACATAAAAATCAAACCAACATCAGATACAAAAGTAACTTTAATGCAATTTGAGATTGTTTGTTTTATTATGAAAATGTTTAAATGAGTTTAAATGATAAAAAGTCCAGGTTCCAAAAGTCTATCACCCTAAAATTAATAAATAATGAATAAATAAAATAAAAATTTGGAAGCAGATGACTTTTTTGTAGTGGTAGTATGCAGTAATGACTGCTCTATATTAAAAAAAATTTACTTTGACAGGGATCTATGATGCATCATAGTCTGGAATCGTTAGTTGAACTTAAATTCCCCAGTTAAAAAACAAAGCAAAACATTGTTTTCTAGTGTTCGATACTTTAGCTTTGAGGCAATGATGAAATATTAATCGTTTCATCTTATTTGATCTTATAGTCTCGACACAACACAGAAGATTTCTCTCTGTTCACACTGGATGACGTCGATTCAGCTTTTGACAAAATCCAACAGCTGAAATACTCTCAGATCGTCAACCTGAAAGGTGAGAAAACGTGTCCTCATTCACTCATGTGCAAAAAGAGAAAACCCCAATCCAAAATAATTATAATGTGTCCTATTGGGCATCTTAAAAATGTATCATAATTTATTAATGAACAGGAAAAGGTCACGGTCTGTCCATCACCCCACTTCCTGCGGGTCACATGATCGGTGGCACTATATGGAAAATAGTGAAGGATGGAGAGGAAGAGATCATCTATGCTGTGGATTTCAACCACAAGAGGGAGATGTAAGTGTGAAAAAATCCCCTGTAGATAAAATTAATATTGTGTCAGGAAGATTTATTTATTAAGGGACAATATTTGGACCCTGGAATTGATTTTCAGGGGTATTTTCTGCCCTTTATAAGGTAATTTAGCCCAATAAAAACATAAATGCACTTTTTTCAGTTATTTTTTTCAAATAATAATTTGTGATCATATAAATAATATTTACTGTGTACTAATTAATAAAAGTAATTAAGAAGTGCTGAATTCACAACAATTATGGCAGTTTTTTAAAAATCGAAACTTTAATCATGTGGAATTAAACTCAAATGTAATAGTATATGAATATAAAAATAATATTTTATATATAAAATATATAATAATAAATGCTATTTAATATATGAATTATTATTTGAGAAAAATATGAAAATCATTTTAATTTTCATATTCATGCAATCTAAATCTATCATAATGTTAAAATAATTAATTAGTAATTTTAGGATTTTTTAAGCAATGTATTTTTTGTTTAGTATGAAACATTAAAATATGATTCATTTGTATTTGAGTGTTAATTGTATTTAAAATTTTCTCAAATAATATTTTAGATATAGTTTGAGTAATTAAATTATAAATGATTTGGTCAATTAAATATTTACTATAAGTATGAATTAAGTTATGTTTAATTAATCTTTAAATTATATAACTAATTAACAAATGCTGAAATCAGAACAATTATGATTGTTAATTAAAAACCAAACCAACATCAGATACATATGTAGCTTAATAAAGTGAACATTTTAAATATCCGGGGCATTTTTGTCCAAATTCTGTTTAATTTCTGATCCCAGTGTAGAGTAAAATGGTTTTACATAATGTTTGCTGTGTCCAATTAGTCATCTGAACGGCTGCTCCCTGGAGACCATCAGCAGGCCGTCTCTCCTCATCACGGATTCCTTCAACGCCTCGTATGTGCAGCCTCGCAGGAAACAACGTGATGAGCAACTGCTCAGTAAGTTTAACAGTAAAATGATTTTGGTGATTTGCGGCACTGCTGTTATTTTGGTTAAGTGTGACGTTCTGCATTCTCTTCCAGCCAATGTCATGGAGACTCTCCGTGGTGATGGTAACGTGCTGATCGCAGTGGATACGGCGGGGCGAGTGCTGGAACTGGCTCAGCTCCTGGATCAGATCTGGAGGACCAAAGACGCGGGATTGGGCGTTTACTCGCTCGCCCTTCTCAACAACGTCAGCTACAACGTGGTGGAGTTCTCAAAGTCTCAGGTCTCACTATCACATTAAAATCGTGCTATTATAAGTTGTCTGTGTTGTCTACGATAATATCATTATTGTTTAATGATGTGCAAGCTGGCATTATAGAGCATGTCACTCGCTTTGCAAAAACCAAACAAACTTGCCTTCACTGCATGATACTTAATGCCTTTTGAATGCCCTCCATATTTAGAATATACAGGGCCGCATTTCCCACGTGAGTTTTGTCTTATATTTATATCAGAGTAGGAATGTCACATGAGCAAGAGTGCTGTTTTTCCTGAATATTACCAGATTGGACGTCACATTAATTTTATTAAGCAGTTCGGTTAACAGTTAACATTTTAAGTATTTATCTTAAAGTTAAAAGTGAACATCTTTTTTTCTTACAATTGTGAGTTATGAACTTGCAGTTCTGACTTTTTTCAGAATTGTAAAGAATTCTGACTTTTCTCATAGAATTCTGCCTTTTTCAGAATTTTGAAGAATTCTGCCTTTTTTCTCAGAATTGTCTAAAATTCTAGAATTCTAATTTTTTTAGAATTGTGAAGAATTCTGACATTTTTCAAAATTATGAAGAATTCTGACTTTTCTCAGAATTGTGCAAAATTCTAGAATTCTTACTTTTTTCAGCATTATAAAGAATTCTGTCTTTTTACTTAGAATTGTAAATTATAATACCAGAATTCCCAGATTTTTTTCTCAGAATTAAGAATTCTGACTTTTGTATAGAATTTTGCCTTTTTCCTTAGAATTGTGAAGAAATTTGTTTTTTTTTTTTTCTCGTAATTGTGACATTCTGACTTTTTTTCTCAGAATTGTGTAAAATGAATAATTCTGACTTTTTCATTAGAGTTGTGAAGAATATTTTTCTTTATAATTTTGAAGAATTCCATTTTTTTTTTCAAAATTTGTCAAGAATTCTGACTTTTTTCCAAATTTGTAAAAAAAAAAAAAAAATCTGACTTTTTTCCTCAATTGTGTAGAATTCTGACTTTTTTTTTTGAAGAGTTTTATGAAGAGTTTTTTTCCCTGCATATGGAATGAATCAGTTCAATAAATGGTCCAATGACTGAATAAATTAGTTGTTTCAATGAAACATATCTTATAATTCTAATTGAATTTATTGATTAAATATAAGAATTTGACCTAAAAAAAAATGGATGTATCTGATAGGGTGATGAAAAAGTTCCTATTATAAAGGTAAAAATACTTTTGGAAGTCAGTTTTAGTTTAGTTTAGTTTAGTTTAGCAAATATTGCTTTGTAGTGGGGTAATTATTTATCACAACATTATCACTGCTGTGAACTGACCACACAACATGAAGAGTATGAAAAGCTTAAAAAACAGCATAGAATCCCAGGAAATATCTAGCTTTTTTGTGGAAATTTTGCATGTGTACTGAGACAGAAATCAGAAAGCTCTCATGTCCTCTCACAGGTGGAGTGGATGAGCGATAAACTGATGCGATGCTTCGAGGACAAGCGGAACAACCCTTTCCAGTTCCGCCACCTCTCGCTCTGTCACAGCCTGGCCGATCTGGCCCGCGTGCCCAGTCCGAAGGTGGTTCTGTGCAGCCAGCCCGATCTAGAGTCCGGCTTCTCACGGGAGCTCTTCATACAGTGGTGTCAGGACTCCAAGAACTCAGTCATCCTCACCTACAGGACCACACCAGGAACGCTGTCCCGCTACCTCATAGACAACCCAGGGGAGAAGAGGATCGACCTGGAGGTGAGGTCTTGAACTGTATCACTTTCAATTTTTTTAAATCAACATCAAGTCTTTTCAATAGTGATGCACCGAAATTTCAGCAACTGGAGATATTCTATATTCAGCCAAAACAGTTTTGCAGGGCCATTTACTGTGGGCATTTTGACTGTGTCAGTGTCTATTTCATGCATAGCTGTCAATCAATTTATTGTTTTTAATCGAGGTCTTTTAGTCTGTGCTATTTTCAATTAATGCCTGGATAAAACTTCACTAAACATTATTTGTAGCAACCTCATAACTGAGCTTAACCCCATCCAGTAATTTATTTTACCTCAGTAAAGCTATTCTGATATTCTATTTGATTTGTTATTTTAAAGATTTGTGGGTTTTTTTCTTCAACCAAACCAGATAAGAAAGCGTTGTCGACTGGAAGGACGAGAACTCGAAGAATACATGGAGAAAGAGAAAATGAAGAAAGAAGCTGCCAAAAAGTTGGAGCAGGCGAAGGAGTGAGTAGAAATGTGTTTGTGACTAAAACGCTGTCAGAATGAAAAACTGCTTCGATTCACCCAGAATACACTGCTCATAAAACCAAGACTTTGTAGAGGCACTTATGAAGTGCACTGTGGGTAATTCTCTACAAATATACATAAGACAGATCCTCACTGAAAAAAAATGATCTATAAATACTTTATGAATCATTCATCCTAGAGCCGTGCGATTGGGTCGCAAAGTCGTAGGCTTTTTGAGCTGTGATGTTAAACATTCAACATCTCTTCTCCTGCTGCTGCTTAAAATGGAATAAAAGCAGTTTGAAACAGCAGCTTTCGTGTTGATCAGGGTGTGCAAACTTGCCAGAGATGCTTTGCCTTCATATTTATTCATGTTTTGCCTTCTGTTGCAAGTAGAAGCGCCTAAGGCTGTTCACATGTATGCTTTTTAAAGAACCAGACTCAGACCCAAAACAAGTGAACTGACTGGAAAAATAAACCAGTTCTCTTTTACATTCGAGAAATAAGTTTCTTCTGCTGACCAAGGCTGCGTTTATTTGATCAAAAATACAGTAAAAACAGTGAAATATTATTACAATTTAAAATTACTGTCTTTTATGTGAATTTATTGAAAAGTGTAATTAATTATCATTAGTTATCAAAGCTGAATTTTCTCCAGTCTTCAGTGTCACGTGATCCTTCAGAAATCATTCTAATATACTGATTTGCTCAAGAAACATTTTGAATTATTATCAATGTTGCAAACAGTTGTGCTAATTAATATTTTTGTGTAAATTTGATACATTTTAAATCTTTAATTATACTTTTTAAAATAAAAATTAATAAAACATTTTTAATAATAAAAAAATATCTATAATGTATTTGTTTATTTAAATGTACATCTAAAACTATTGTTGTTTTTATGGCATTATTATCATTAATAATTATATTAATAATATTACCACATGAATTGAGACTATATGAAACAATATCGGACTTGGATTTGGAAAAACTATTGAATATTTAAAGGCAAAAAGGTGATTAAAAACTTAAATAAAGGCCAAAAATGTGCACTTTATGCAATGATATTTATGTTAACCTAAAGATACTGAGAAAAGCACAGTTCATGAACAGGATTTATATCATCCAGACTTTTCTCTTGTCATTTCTTCACTTTTACAGAGCGCTGTAAGGCAGTCTCAGTCGTTTATGGTGTAATAATGCCATTACTATTATTAGATCAGCTATCCTAACCTTACCTGAGGTTTAATAACAGCGTTCTGTGTTGACGGTCAGGGTGGACATGGACTCGAGCGATGAGAGCGATATGGAGGACGATCTGGAGCAGCCGGCGGTGGTGAAGACCAAACATCATGACCTGATGATGAAGGGCGAGGGCGGGAGGAAGGGCAGCTTCTTCAAACAGGCCAAAAAGTCCTACCCCATGTTTCCTACACACGAGGAGCGGATCAAATGGGACGAATATGGAGAAATCATCAGGTGAGTGAGACGAATTAAGAGTTATTGCCCTTCAAAAATTGGAATCAGATGGTAATGCCATGATATTTATCATGGGTGCGTGCTATTATTTACTTCATAACCTAATAAAATGTTTCATAAATCCTTTATGATGTGTATTGTTGTTTACCTTCTGTTTCATCTTATGTTTAGTGTGTAATGCTCATGTTCTGTGTTTTCTCTGTAATGACCTTTGACCTCTAACCCTTAGGCCTGAGGAGTTTCTGGTTCCTGAGCTCCAAGCCACAGAAGAGGAGAAGAGCAAACTGGAGTCTGGACTGACAAACGGAGAGGAGCCGATGGAGCAGGACCTGTCCGACGTGCCCACCAAATGCACCAGCACCACGCAAACACTAGAGATCAGGTGAGGATTCATCATCAGTCTGACTCTTATTACTAATTATGAAAATAAAAATACAGAAATAATAGACTTCTTGCACAACTACTTCCGCGTTCTACTTGATACAGCAAGCGTTCAGCACACCTACATACACACATTTTGTCATGAGAACGCAGATTATTACTACATTTTAAGGCTGGCATTTCTTTAAAAAAAACAATTAATAATATTCACTGCGTTAACATGAATCATCTTCATCCTGCTGAAATCTTACAATAAATATATTTCCCTTCCATATGTGAATAATAAATAAATATATTTTCCCACTAACCTGCTGCATTCTCAAAGTATTTTTCTTTTATTGACATATTGCATACCTGATGAATGTACAATTTTAATTTAAGTTTGACTGATAAACACCCTTAGGAAAATAAAAGAGTTGTAAAACTCCCCTGTTTCAGCACTGGTTAGTTCTCACCACAGTTTTAAAAATGCTGCAAAAGTGGGCATGGTGCGCTGTGGAGGGGGAAGAGGGGAGAGAGTGAACTTCAGGTTCAGACTGTTTAGACCGTTTCATTTCGCTTCCATTGAGTTAAGAACACAAATAAATGCACAGGCATTTGCACTCTGCATCAAAAAACGTATATATGAACACGCTGTTGCACCTTAACTTTTAAGGCTTATTTTGCGGCGTTTGTAATCCAATTGATCAAGCATCAAGGCGCTGTAAAAACCGCTATTACACTCACTAACGTTATATGAGTGAATCGCATTTGTGCCAAACTCTTACAAAGCAATCTCTGCTCGATCCATGAACGTTTCTCTCAGTTAATATCAGTGTTGGGCAAGTTACTCTGAAAATGTAATTAAATTACTGATTACTCCTTTTAAAAGTAATCAAATTACTGTTCTGATTACTTTATTTCAAAAG
>JAHKKF010531064.1:24414-60646 GCA_019740295.1 Labeo calbasu | reverse complement strand
AATGTATATTTTGTATATTAAATGTATATTTTAAAGATATTGTTACACTTCTATGTATGTTTGTGTATTATATATATATATATATATATATATAAAAATTACACAACTTTATAACAGAATAAATATATATAATTGTATTTATTACCTTTTAAAAATATTGTTTAAAAATATTTCTATGCTTTATGTTAATTATGATTATTTTTTAATTATTACTACATTATTATGAAATTATGCTAATTCTATATTAAATATTTTTAGGAAGACTTTTAAATGTATATGTCAATCAAATTTACTTGAATGGTTTACTTGAAATCAAATTCTATTGTTAATTTAAAAAAAATTAAAATACATTTTTTTTGTTTTTTTGTTAAATATATTTATTTTATATTATTAATAATTAATACTCCATTATTATAAAACTTGCTAATTTTATATTAAATATTTTGGGAAGACAGATAAAGATCCATTAGCTGTAATATCAGTAATATCATACATTTTTCAAAAGTAAAATATTTTATAGGTTAAACAATGACCTCTCACCTTTAACCTCTGTCCACAGCAGAACCTGACCGCTGTGAGGCGTGAAGATGTAGATGGCTGAATCAGTCCAGGTGAGCAGGTTTTGATCACTAAAAAAAAACACACACAATTCTCAAGTCAAATATTAACCTTAAAACCCTTTCTAACCTGAGACCTTATCTTCATAATCATTATATCAGGTATGAAATACTATGCCTTTACTAAAGGTCTTGTTGTCTTATGATAGTACAGGGAGTGGTTACCCAAACTGAAGGAGTCTTGGGAAAGCCAGAGACTGTGGACTCGTCTGTGCAGGGTTAAAATGTGGCTCATCCCTGAACACGACGTGAGTAAAAATGCACAAACATTATGTTTTAGAGAGAGAAAGGATGGAGATGCAGAATTAAGAGGCAAATAGACAAACACAAATGAGGTCACAAGTTAGTGTTAAACGCACAAACACTCACTTGTAAGAGACGAGGGGCAGCGGTGGGCAGGCCAGCAGCTGTTTGAACTGGTGTGTGCTCAAGACCTCTCCACTGAAACTGGCCTCCCATATGCGGGAGCCGGGCCGGGCACAGTACAGCAGCGCCTGACCTCGCTGACCCGCAGGACCCTGCAGGAAAAAACATGCCCCAAACTCTCCATCTCGCTCTTTATTACCCACACGCCAGAACTTCTCCCTAAGAGTAGAAAAGAGACAGAAACAGAGTGAATTTTCATCTGTTTTGTCTGAATTTTCATTTTGTTTATCTTGTGTTTAATATGCATTTTAATCTAAGTTATGGTCTGAGGACATTGGGGACAATGCGATATCAATGTCTAGCAATACTGCTATCAAAAATGATATCAAAATGCACTAATGTTCTACTGTCATACACTACTAGTCAAAAGTTTTTGAACAGTAAGATTTTTTTTATGCTTTTTTAAGAAGTCTCTTCTGCTCACCAAGCCTGCATTTATTTGATCCAAAGAACAGCAGAAGCAGTAATATTGTGAAATATTTTTTACCGTTTAATGCAACTGTTTTCTATTTGAATATATTTTAAAATTAAATTTATTCCTGTGGTCAAAGCTAAATTTTCAGCATCTCCAGTCTTCAGTGTCACAAGATCCTTTAGAAATAATTCTAATATGCTCATTTGCTGTGCAAGTAACATTTTTATTACTAGTATTACCAATATTTAAAACAGCTGTGTACATTTTTTCAGGATTATTAATCTTAATTTACAGAAATTAAAAACATTAAAAATCTTATTGTTCAAAATCTTACAAAAACCTTTTGACTGGTAGTGCATGACACTAGAACATTAGTATCATTTTTGATAGCAATATTGCTAGACATTGATATCACATTGTCCCCAATGTCCTCAGACCATAACTTAGATTAAAATGCATATTAAACATAAGTTAAACGACATGAAAATTCAGGTATGAAATCAGGTATAGAGAATTTATAGAAATTAATACTTTTATTTAGCAAGGATGCTTTAAATTATCAGAAGTGATGATAAAGACATTTATAATGTTACAAAATATTTCTATTTCAGATAAATGCTGTTCTTCTGAACTTTCTATACATCAAAGAAACCTGAAAAAAATCTAATAATAAATGTTTTTTAAGCAGCAAATTAAAATATTAAAATGACTTCTGGAGGATCATGTGACTGGAGTAATGATATTAAAAACTCAGCTTTAAAATCACAGGAATTAATTACATTTTAAAGTATATTCAAACAGAAAACAATTATTTTAAATAGTAAAACTATTTTAAATTTGACTGTTTTTCTGTACTTTGGATCAAATAAATGCAGGCTTGGTGGGCAGAAGAGACTTCTTTAAAAAACATTAAAAATCTTTCTGTTCAAACAATTTTGACTATAAATACCTTAGTTCAAATAAAATGTACATATGTGTTAAAAATGTTCTAATGATCATCTCAGCGAGTATTTTTCTTTTTTTTTTAAACTAATTGTCAGTATACTTGTGGGACATGTGTCAGCCCATGTCTCCACAAACACACACACCTCTCTGTGTCACACAGGTAGCAGCGGCTGAGAGACGAGACCACCAGGTGTCCGTCCGAGTAGCCCAGCTGAACGACACGTGAATCCACTGTGGTGATGGTCTGAACTGGGAAGATCACAAACGCAGAGCCCTGTTTGGACGACAACAAACCGAAACACACAAGCACAAATTGAAATCACTGATTATCATTTAAGTAAAATGCATTAGTGTTCAAAAGTCTGAGGTCAGCAAGACTTTTATTTTTTTTAAAGAAATTAATATTTTTATTCAGCAAAGGTGCATTAATTAAATGTGACAGTAAAAATATTTATAATGTTACAAAAAAATTCTAATTTAAATAAATGTTTTTCTTTGGAACTTTCTATTCATCAAAAAAACCTTGAAAAATGCATCATGATTTCCATGCGACACTGCGGGGCTCTACAGTGTGACCATTTCAGTCGACTGACCCGATTCAGCATATCTGTGTTTGAGCTGAGAGGAGCTTCAAAGGTTTCTACGTGTTTTTGCAACGTTGAGTAATGTTTCACAGACGTATCTCACGAATCCTTCCATACACAAAGTGTAGAGAGAGTGTAAATAAGAGATTCACTGTGCAGTGTAGAGAGCTTCGGCGATTATAATGGAATATAGTGGAATATATCTAAAGTGAGATCGCAATGATGAGTGACAGCTTTTAATGAGTTTGAAAATGAGATATTGATTTAATACAACAGTTAAATAAACAAGAAGTTAATATTAAGTGACTTACATTGTCTGACTATAACACTATTGCCAGATTTGCTCTATTTTATCATCAAAAATAGTCTGAAACAAGTCACAACTGAGCCGCTGCGCATCTCCATTCAAACACAGCAGTGTTTCGTTTATGAATGAACATGCATTTGTAAACAAATCTAGTGAGTCAATTCAATTTCCCATTCATAAAAAGAGTCACTTGTTTTATTCCTGAATGAATCAGTCGTTCGAACGAATCAAATGAATGAATGATTCAGTAATTAAATCAGTGACTTGCCGCCACCTACTGGCAGATTTAGTTTCATTTGTAAAAGTACATTTTCAGTCATTTAAATCATTTAATATTTCTGTATTCAAAATTTTATATTTAAACCATTCATCTCAACATGAATTTATGAACTTGATTGCACTCATGCCACATCTGAGCCTCATTAAACATGAAAATACACCTACAAGCCACTTTTGTGTTCTTCTGTGCCACCTCTGTAGTACAAATTAATTTTGTTAATATTGATTTCATTTGATTGGTAACTTATTCTACTTGTTCAAATTCTGTTGTTTTGATTAGAAATTTTAAAAAGCTTAAAACAAACAAAAACACATAATTAAAAAAATGGCATAAAAGATTACATACTTTTGGAAAAATGCCATTACAAAAGTAAAAACAAAATTCCCCTGTAAATCACTTTCGGAGTCAAATATCACCTCAAAATGGAAAGGTTAGTTTTTGATCAGAATTTTTGATTATTGATTAGAAGGTGCTCCTAAAATTTTGACTGTGGTCCTCATTTTTTTTAAGAAGAAAAGTAAGTGTAGAACCCTGCACTGAAGTAATGATGCTGAAAATACAGCTTTGATCACAAGAATAAATTACACTTCAAATAAAAGCAAACTTGACAAGCATAAGAGACTTTTTTTAAAAACTCACTTCCAGAATAAAAAACTCCTCATAATTTACTCACCTCCATGTAATCCAAGATGTTCATGTCTATCTTTCTTCAGTCGAAAAAAAATGAAAATATTTGAGGAAAACATTCCAGGATTTTTATCCATATAGTGGACATCAGTGGACAGGTTGAAGGTCCAAATTGCAGTTTCATTGCAGCTTCAAATGGCTCTACACGATCCCAGCCGAGGGTTATTTTGTTTTAAAAAATTTAAATTTATATACTTTTGAATCACAAATGCTCGTCTTGCACTAGCTCTGCTGATGTTATGCTCCCACGTTACGCGTGACCTTTCCAACGTGATTACATAATGTGTGAAGTCAAGGTAGCGTAAGACAAGCATTTGCGGTTAAAAAGTATATAAATGTAATTTTTTTTAGAAAATGGCAGATTCTTTCACTAGATTAGATGCAATTTGGACCTTCAACCCATTGAAGTCCACTATATGGAGAAAAATCCTGGAATGTTTTCCTCAAAAAACTTAATTTCTTTGTGACTGAAGACAGAAAGACATGAACATCTTGGATGACATGGGGCTGACTAAATTATCAGGAAATTTTAATTCTTTTCTTATACCTTCCCGAGTTTAGATGACCCAGCCCGGACGCAGGACACTTTCCCTCCGACATCTCCAACAAACACTCTTAGTGCCACTGTGTCCCAGCACAGAGATGTTACTGTCTGTCCACGGTGCTCCCAGGACACAGAGACGCGCTCAGGACGGCCACGCCGCTCCAAATGCAGCTCCCACACCACCACCAAACCCTGACTGGGGACACACACAACAAAGTCCAAATTGGCAACCAAAAACATCGGGAGCGCATATAAATGCAGATGGGATGAACATGAATACCTCGTTGCTACAGCGATAAAGTCTTCATCATGGGGGCAGCATGAGACCTGCGTGACTGAGCCTTCCTATAAAAAAAAAAAAAGCAGAACTTACTTTTATTTTCACTCAGAAAATGATATGGCTGTTATTATAAATTTACACCATTTTTTCAAGAGCATCCAGAGACTAAGTTTCCCTATTTTCACTGTTGTCTGTGCACACTTCCTGCTTTCCAGCTTGTAAAAACACTTTTCACGGGGTCAAAGCGTGGCATGATGTGCTCTAAACCCTGATGTAAGTGTAAGATGATGCCACTGGACTATCCTGTATGACTATGTGATCAATAACTATTTATAAGCACAGGAAAAAGCAAATAAGTCATGCACATACTGTTGCAGAGTGCACAATGTTTAAACATGCAAATTAGGCCTGCATGATTTGAGAATTTTTTTTTCTTTTGCAATTTTTCTAATTAAAAAATGTAATTGTTATTTAAAATGTGATTTAAAAAAAATAAGAATAATAATAATAACAAAAAATATATAATACTATTATTACTATTATTGTTATTATTATACTTATTATTATATGAAAACCTAAAAAAATGAAATAAGAAATATAAATATTGTATTATTTGACCATAAAATTATATATATATATATATATATATATATATATATACACACATTACAACTGCAAAATTACAATACTTATATTTATGGCTGTCCTAATTTCTTCATTTTTAAACATTAAACTTTTGAGTTTTTGTGAAGCAGCATTTACTGTGAACTCACAGTGTTCACTGTACAGTGTTCACTCAGTGCATTAATACATAATCACACTAAGCCATATGACAGTTCCTGTTTTTATTTTGATTAGTCATGCAGCCCTAAGGCAAGTACATTTATATCTAACTGATAAAATTGGACAACAGTATTTCGACACTGCTGATAGTTTTGTGCACCAACTCAATCACTAACTGTGTTAAACGGGAACTTGTGAAATGATTTAGTTGTGTGTACTTTGTGTGTGAGAATGAGTTTCTGCTTCCAGCCATCTCTCTGAATGAGGTGAAGGCCTCTGGCAGACGTGCCCAGAGCCAGCCACTTCCTGGACACGGAGAGACATGTGCACTGCGAGATACACAGATGGAGACAGAAAGATATTAGAGAGAATCTCACAAAATCTGATAAGAACAAGAAAGAAAATAAAATAAACAAATAATATAATAATATTAATATCAATATATAATACAAATATAAATAATTTCACTTAAATAAAAGGGATATGAAGATATTTGTCATTTTTAAATTAAATTAAAAAACTGCCATTGATGTAACGCAAAAAAAAAGATGAAAAATACTGAAATGTAAATGTAATTATATGTAAAATTAAAATTAGTATTATATTAGTTATAACATTTAGATATTAAAATTATACATTCTTCTTGTACTGCTTTTAATTTATGCTGAATTTAGCTGAAAAATAACTTGCTTTCTTTAAAATGCTCATTATATTTTATTTTATTTCAGTAATTTAAGTTGCCAAGACCAAGAAAGAAAATAATATAAATAAATAAATATAATAAAATAATAATATAAATAGTTTTTTTAAAATAAAACGGCTAGGAAAACATTTGTCAAGACGATTAGAAAAAAGTCATTAATGTAATGCAACAACAAATTCCCATTACTGAAATGCAAAAGAAAATAAATGTGTAAAATTTTAATTAGTATTGTCATATTAGTTATAATATTTCTATATTAAAATGATACATTCTTGTTGCACTGCTTTTGATTTATGCTGAATTTAACAGAAAATAACAATTTCTTTAAAATTATCATTATATTATCATTATATTCTATTTTATTTCAGTAATTTAAGCTGCCAAAATAATATAAATAAATAAATAAATAAATAATATAAATATAATTATAAAATAATAATATAAATAGTTTTGCTTACATAAAACTGCTATGAAAATATTTGTCATGACAGTTAGTAAAAAAGCAATTAATGTAATGCAACAAAAAATTGTCTTTACTGAAATGTAAATTAAATTATATGTAAAATTTAAATTAATATTCTTATATTAGTTATAATATTTATATCTTAAAATGACACATTCTTGTTGTACTGCTTTTAATTCATGCTGAATTTAACAGAAAAATAACAATTTCTTTCAAATGATCATTATATTATCATTACATTTTATTTCATTATTTAAGCTGCCAAGAATAAGAAAGAAAATATAAATAACATTAATAATATTAAATACCTATTAATATAAAATAATAATATAAATATTTTTGCTTAAAACATCTATGAAAATATTTGTCATGACAATCAGAAAAAAGGTCATTAATGTAATGCAACAAAAAATCCTCATTACTGAAATGCAAATGAAATTAAGTGTAAAATTAATATTCATATATTAAAATAATACATTCTTGATGTACTGCTTGTAATTTATGCTGAATTTAACATAAAAAAATATTTAAAATTATCATTATATTATCATTATATTTTATTTCAGTAATTTAAGCTGCCAAGAACCAGAAAATAATATAAATAAATAATATAAACTTGAAATATATATATATATGGAAAACATTTGTCATGACAATTAGAATACAATACAATTACAATGTACAATTACAAACTAAAATTTTTCATGACTTTTTCATTAACATAATACAACAAAAAATACTAATTACTGAAATGCAAATGAAATAATATGTAAAATTTAAACGAGTATTTTTATATTAGTTATAATATTAATATAGTAAAATGACACAATCTTGTTGTACTACTTTTAATTTATGCTGAATTTAAAAGAAAAATAACTTAATTTCTTTAAAATTATTGTTATATTATCAGTTTTTTTTTATTTCAGTAATTTAAGCTGCCAAGAACAAGAAAATAATATAATAAACAGTACTAATATTAATATAAAATAATAATACACATTTTTTGCTTAAATAAAATGGCTATGAAGATATTTGTCATGACAATTTAAAAATCGTGATTAATGTAATGCAACTAAAAATTCTCACTACTGAAATGCAAATGAAACTAATTATGTAAAATTTAAATTAGTATTATTATATTAGCTATAATATTTAAATATTAAAATCATAATTTTTTTGTTGTACTGCTTAAAAAAAACTTAATTTCTTTAAAATTATCATTATAATATTATTATAATATTTTATTTTATTCACTAATTTAAGCTAAAACTGTAATGTTGCAATGCAACAACAACATTTTTTGGGGTGAAAGACGACCCGAACTTGTTTTTTTAGATTCATCCACTTATTCTCCATAAGCAAAATAATTCTTATTGCAGGAAATCAAATAAACAGAACAGAAACTGAAACACGTTTCATCACGCTCACTGAAAAGTAAACAGCACCAACCACAGTTCGGGTCAGTTTGAATATCAGATGCCATAAAAGCTGTTACAATCAAAACTTTTAGTCTTTCACAATAGTTCAGTAGGTAAATGCGTGGTTTACTTTGATTCGTCCCGAATCCAGCCGCAGGGCGGAAAGAAGGGGGTCCAGACAGTCAAACTCTGCCAGGACATGAGTGCTGGACTCCACAGGAACCACAGGAATCATCCTGCACCGGTCTGAGAGGAAACAACATTGGGTTGTTTTAGTGGGAATCAGCGAATTCAACATGTCTGTCTAACCAAACAGCATTTCGATGCATCATAAATGCATTCCTACACATGCATGGCACGTTTGCACAAGCAACTGATCACAAAAACATGTGCAAATATTTAGCAAATTGTGACGGGGTACACAAACACTCATGAAGGTTTAGTTTATTTAGTCTGGCTTAGTTTATTTAGTCATAATTTAGTCTGGCTTTTAGGCTACATTACGTCTTCACATAGAATTTTGAGCAGGCTCACAGCAGCCTTAACTTAGCTAATGCCCAAAAATGCACGCTCAGTAGGCAGCACACTGAGCTCACTAGGTTTTGAGACACAACCCTATTCGGTGTCATATGATTCCAGGGAAATCCAATTGAAAAAGCATGACTTTTACATACAACTAGATTACTGTATCAACTATATAATATAAAACAATGCCTAAATTAACCAGATACGCGACAAAAACCCAATGTAAGAGTGACAGATGCAAAACACATCATCTGTTTGGAAACTTTTATTTACTTCATTTGTTTTTCACACATTTGACAGTAAGCCGAAAAGAAAAAACGCTCACCAGCTCATGCAAATACACTCATTTCACCACTTCCCTTTCGTCTGAAACACATATTTAACTACCATTCAGTTTGTAAAACACTTCATAAAAGTGAACCTAAGTTAGAAGTTACAAATCAAAGTGACGCGTTAGCCGATTAACGTTAACAGTTAGCATGACTGTCAATCACGAGATCTGAGCTTAAAACTCGCCAAAAGAGCCAAAAAACGTAGGATAAACCCGTTTTTATTGAAGTTTGTTAACCATGTTGTGACTTTAAACAGTTCTACTAAATGTGAAAGCTGATTCTGAGCTGGAAGCTCGGGTACTTTCACAACTAAAAACGTTTTAGTTTCTATTTCTCCTCCTAATGAGTAACTTAAGTCCTCAACGTTGTGTCATTAACACGTTTAAGGCAAGAAATAAGACTTTTTAAACGTTATTTACTTCGCAACTAAAAACGTTTAAACTTACCGTTACGTTAACTTGCCTGAGTTGGTAAATGTGTATTTAACATCAATTAAAACGTATAAAAACGCGTTTTACCTCCTCCTGAGCTCCAGGCGCATTTAAATCCACGAAATTTCCAGATGTGTTGTAAAAACGAATCACAGTGTGTGTAAAGTGAAGATCATGATGTGTGTGTTTGTGCCGCCGTGACTCCTGCAGTGTGTTTGACAGCTGACTGAAAAAGTGACCGGTGCTACTTTCCCATAAGGCTCCACACACTTCGACGCGCAGTGATTCTCACTCAGAGCAGGGAACTATTTCTGGTGCCTTTGGACAACACTTGATATTAAGTATTTGTGGAGCTTTACATACTAAATAAATACTAAACAAAATAAATAAATCTTCTAATCATTAAACGTTCAAGTTTTACCTAAAAACATCTGCTTTAAAAACAAATGCCTGTCAGAGACGCGTAGGTGTCCCAGCAGTAGATTGGGGTCCATGGGTCCATTAAAAGCTCTTGCTGCTGGTATTGATTGATATTCGAGATGCCCAGGAGAATAAACCCTGTTACATCAGCAAGCAAAAATAGCTAAGATTCTACCCTCAAACATCTTACGACCTTGTAGTTAATGTGTTTAAGCACCAGATTCGGATTTATATGTATGAATTTTATTATATAAAGATAGCCATCACCAAATGCACGTGCAGAATGACTAAACTGAACTGTATGGTGGGTCTTGAGAAGTTATTATAACCCGCAACAGTATTGATTACTGCATCAGTTCTGATGCATACAGTTTGAGAACAATACAAAGGAGTTAACACGCAACAAATTGGTTTACATTTGATTTGATTAGTGAAATACTGTAAAAGGTGCAAAATTGTATTAAATTTTACTTTGTTGCCCAAAAATCAGTTTAAAAGTTTGGTTTAAGCATGTTTAAGAACATAATTTTATTTATAAAAATAAAAAGATTAAAATAAATAAAATATATATTAAAATAAATACAAAATGTAGAACATTTTTCATTAAAATAAAAATGTAAAAAGTATTAAAATACAAAATTATAATAATATTCTAATAATTTATATTATCAATTTCTAAATGCATATTATTATTTGTAAATATATATAAAATATAAATTATTGGATTATTATTATTACCAGGTTTTTATTTTAATGGAAAAAAAACATATGTGTGGTAAATGTTCTAAATCTATGTTAATTATTCAAAATAATTAATAATAAAACGAAAGATTAAAATTAATCAATTAAAATAAAAAACGATTTCTTATTAAATATTACTTTATTGCCCAAAAATCTGTTTAAAAGTTTAGTTTAAGCATGTTTAAGAACATAATTTTATTTCTTAAAATAAAAATAAATAAATAAATTAAAATATAAAACAAAAAATATTAAAAGTAGTAATTATGATAATTATGATAATATTCTAATAATGTATATGATCAATTTATAAAAGCATATCATTAATTTGTAAATATATATAAAAAATAAATTATTGGATTATTACTTTTATTATTATTACCAATACTACTGGTTTTTATTTTTGTATTAATTTGATTTTTGCTTTAATGGAAAATGTATGGCAACTGTAATTAAAAAAATATATAATAAAAAGAAAGATTAAAATAAAATAAAATAAAATAAAAGTTAGTGATATACTGTAAAAGGTGCAAAATCTTATTAAATATTACTTTATTGCCCCAAAAGTTGGTTTGAGCATCTTTAAAAACATGATTGTATTTATTAAAATAAAAATAAATTAATTAATTAATTAAATAATTAAAATATAAAACAAAAATTACAATGAATACGTGTAGAAAAACTACCACACATATGGTTTTTCCATTAAAATGTAAAAAAATAAATAAAATGAAAACAAAATAAAAAAAAACAGTAGTAATTATAACAATAATATTCTAATAATTTATATAATATATATTTTTAAATGCATATTAATTTGTAAAAAAAAAAAAAAAAATCATACATATATATAATATAAATTGTTGGATTGTTATTATTATTACCAGTACTACTGGTTTTTATTTTGTATTTATTTTATTATTTATTTTAATGGAAAACCATATGTGTTCTATTTATGTTAATTATTAAAAATAATTAATAATACAAAGAAAGATTTAAATAAATACAAATAAAAATGGTTATTAGTAAAAATGTGTCTTATTAAATATTACTTTATTGCCCAAAAATCTGTTTAAAAGTTTGGTTTGAGCATGTTTAAAAACATAATTGTATTAAAATAAAATAAATAAATACATAAATAAATAAATAAATAAATAAACAGATTAAAATATAAAACAAAAACTATTAAAATGAATGCAAAATAAAACCCAGTAGTAATTAAGATAATAATATTATAATCATTTATATGATCAATTTATAAACGCATATTATTACTTATTATTACTAAAATATAAATTATTGTATTATTATTATTACCAATACTACTGGTTTTAATTTTGTATTAATTTTATTTTTGTCTTAATGGAAAAACCATATGTGTGGTAACTGTTCTACATATGTTAATTATTAAAAATTACTAATAATAAAGATTAAGAAAAATTAAAAATGATTACCACTAAAACTTATATATAAAATAAAAAAAATAAAAAAAACATTATATAGTGAGTAAGTAAAACATGAATAATGTAACATAATAAAAACTAAATATCTTCCAAACAGTATTTTACACATATTTATAACATACATTTTTCATTTTTTTTTACCAAATAAATTGGGTCTTTATACATGAAAAAATACAGCTGTCCTTAGCATCTGTAAGATTAAAACCCCTGGTCTAATACACACAAAAGCATGTTTATATGCACAAACACACTTACGGCATCACATTAATTTGAAACAGCGAAACTGTGACCGAAAACAGTGAAAACACAGCGCTTCCCCTTCTGGTTTTTACAGTAAAACACAGCTTCCTCACTGCATGCACACTTGGTTAACTGAGTACTTTGAGGAAGCACTTTTAATGTAACACATGACACCAGTTGAACAGTTTAAACCATGACTTTATTTGCAATTACATCCACAACTCAGTGCAGCTAGAGAAGACACGTTATAAAGCAGTGCGGATGAGCGTGTGCGTGTTCATGGCGCACACAGATCAGTAAATGCACTACATAGAAATTATTATTATTTCTTTTTTTCTTTCTTTTTTTTTTTTTTTACAGTATTGCTATATCTCCTCCCATTGGCGTGTCTTGAGCAACTGATTTCCAGTCAGCCTCAAGTCTCGGGAGGGTTGTACTGGATTGCAATAGCCGATTTGTAAAGAGTCCTCCTTATCAATGACTTAAAAGCTTCTCCCTCAAACTGAGTCCTTTGCATTAAACGTTATAAGTTCCTGAGTTTCCACCGATATTATTGAGCCCAGTTTGGTCATTGTAGAAATACAACACTGTTAAAATGTCACATCTTACCTAGGAAATGAAATTATCCACTGAAAAAAAAAACAGGAAAGGCAAAAAAAACGGAACGAACAAAGTAAAGAGAGAAGAAAATAATTACAGTTATTTGTGACGGGGCAGCCCATCTCCACGTGGACCAATAGGATTACAGAATTTGCTTCTCCAAGCCCCTCCCCCAGGCAGACATGCTCACTAGCACCTCCAGCTCTGATTGGCTGGAAAATCCGCCCATCAGGCTCCATTCGGCCCAAGCTGGGAGAGAGAGTCTCTGTTCTTCTCCCTTTTCTCTTTAAATTCACCCACAGTCTTTTCTCTCTTTCATGGATTTCAATCCGTCTCCTCAGGTTTTTCTCATCATTCGGCGCGTTTGCCAGGCTTGGAACTTGTTGTACGCAGCCTGAAGCATTTCCTCCAGGTGGCCCGTTAGCTGTTGCAATCAGAAAACACAGGAAAGTATTATGTATCTCCACTATAAGTACATTAAAAATATTGACAGATGAAAAAAAATGGATTACACGACCATGCAAAGCTTGCAAACATTATTAGAAACATGCTAGTAACTTGCTAATCATGCTAGAAACATGCTAGCAACTTGCTAAACATGCTAAAAACATAACAGCAACTTGTTAATTATGCTAGAAACATGCTAGCAATTTCCTAATCATGCTAGTAACATGCTAACAACTTGTCAAATCATACTAGAAACATGCTAGTAACTTGCTAGAAACATGTTATCAACCTGCTACTGACTTGCAAGCCATGCTAGAAACATACTAGCAACATGCTAATCATGCTAGAAACAGACTAGCAACATGCTACTGACTTGCAAGCCATGCTAGAAACATACTAGCAACATGCTAATCATGCTAGAAACAGACTAGCAACATGCTAGTAACTTGCTAATCATGTTAGAAGCATGCTAGTAAATTGCTAGTCAAACCAAAAACAGGCTAACAACATGTTAATCATGCTAGAAACAAGCTAGCAACATGCTAACCATGCAAGTAGCATGTTAATCATGTTAAAAACATGCCTAACATGCTAGAAAAATGTTAGAAACATGCTAACTACATTCTAATCATGCTGGCAACATGCTAATCATCTAATCTATCTATATACAGTTTAAAACTTTAAGCTCTTACAGCTTCTTTAAACTTTCAGGCTAGGCTTTCTTAAGCAAACCTAAAGTTTGTCTTGACAAATTTTTTTTTTATCTAGTTATAATAAATGCAATTTCTTTTAGATGTTGCACATTTGTGTTTCTATTCAAACTTCATGAAAGACTGCTTTATTATGGCCGATTTGTAGATTATACTTCAAAAAATTGCTCTTTATTTAGATTTTTTTTATTATTTTCCATTCATCTCCTACGGCAGTCATTTTTGACGGCAAAGATGACAAGTATCGCTATTTTGTTAATGCATTTTCTAATCATGTCCACTATTTTTACCGGTACACTATTCTGAACAAGTTCTTCCACACACTCCAAGAAAAAAAATCAATTCTAGGCTGTCTTTCTAATAGCAGCGAGACGCACGTTAATTATTCATGTTTACTCTAAGTAGTAGAATCCATTACAGTAAATGTAGGGGGTGTGACTAGGGGCGTGGCCTTACATTAGTGCTCAAATACTGCCGTTGGATCTTCTCTTGAAAGGGGCGGAGCTTCGTCACTTGGAATCTCTCCAGGTTAGATTTCATCTTTACCACCTGTGAGCAGAAGGGACAGATAAAACAAATCACATCAAATCACACAAATCAACTAAATAATACTACCTTATTATTTTAATTTGGAAATATTAGTCACTGAAGGTGACTAATTCTCGACCTTTTCCTCCAGAAACGGAGTGTTGACGGGGAAACAGGACCAGAAGTGTCGGAGCAGCTCTCCGGCGGCTGTATATAAGTGCTTCAGCTCGCTCTGAACATCAGTGGGCACTAATTCTACATAAATAAACACAAAGAGAATATAGATCACGTTAATGGATAGTAAAATGCCTGTTTTAAACTTCCTACATTAAAAAGTGGATTAAAGTCTTGGGTGAAGCAACATCTGTTATTATGATGGGATGAATAGACAGTCTGAAATCAAATACTGACGGTTAATGGTCTGTTGGCCTCCACCCTGCATCAGAACCCCTCCAGGTGAGAGAGCTGTGATGGCGGAGCTCGCCGCACTGCTGGACATCACCTGAAACAGGCCGGAAAATACGATGATCATGGACCACGAAACCAATCATAAGGGTCAATTTTTCAAAAAATCATATGAAACCTGACAAATAAGCTTTCCATTAATGTATGGTTTGTTAGGATTAAAAACAATATTTGGCCGAGATACAATAATTTGAATATCTAGAATCTGAGGATGCCAAAAAATCGTATTGAGAAAATCGCCTCTAAATTTGTCCAAATAAAGTTCTTAGCAATGCATACTGCTAATCAAAAATTACGTTTTGATATATTTACAGTAGGACATTTTCAAAGTATCTTCATGGAACATGATCTTTACTTAATATCCTAATGATTTTTGGCATAATAGAAAAAATTTGACCCATACAATGTCATTTTGGCTATTGCTACAAATATACTCATGCTACTTAAGACTGGTTTTGTGGTCCACTGTCGCATATAATAAAATACAGACTAGAATGCCGGATTTTAACCACTGATCTCAATGATGTACCTGTGTCAGACGGGGTTTATAGTTCCTCATTTCGTGCTGGATAATGCTGATGGAGTTGATAATGTCCTGACTGGTGGTGTAATGCTGCGACTGAAGAGGAACTGGGCCATGGGAATATCTAACAGGATCAAACATTTGCAAAATACAAAACACTTAAAGGTGACATATCAGGAAAATCTGACTTTTTCCATGTTTAAGTGCTACAGTCGGGTCCCCAGTGCATCTACCAACACAGAAAATGTGAAAAAGGACAACCCAGTATCTGTTTTGGTAAGCCTTTTTTCTGCAAGCATGTGAAAAAAACTAGCGCATCAGATTTTGCTCCCCTGGTGATTTGGTAAAGGGATCTTATTATAATATTACCGCCCCTTAATCTGTACGTTTTCATCCACAGCGCTGTCATTTTCTTTTTAATATAAAGATGTGATTTTGTTTGTAAACGCCTGTGTGTTTTTAACATAAACACGAAAAAGAACTTAGTTTAGTACTCACGTGCTGTGTGCGTGCTTTGGATGTGTGCGCTCAGAAAACCGTATATCAGAAGTTTAAACTAATATGGTTTATAACGCATGGTTTCAGCGTGACAGACGTGATAATCAAAATCAAACAGAAGTATTTGGCGGAGTATCTGAGCTACAAGCTGTAAAGGCAGCATGTTTCTGCTTTCACTCAAAATGGGCATTTTCAAAATGATATAAGAAATGATAAAATGGGGCCATAATAGGTATCCTTTAAAATAAGGATTATCAAAACACTGGCACATGCAGAATAAAGGCACTGGATGTTTACCTGTCTGATTTCTTTAGGTTCAGAGCGATGGTCTTTCGCCCAGAGTCACCCTGCAGGTCATCATACTCAATGGCTTCCTGTAATTTCACCTGAAAAGCCACAAAATGAGAAATGAGAATTTGGTGTTGCTCATGTTGAAAAAAAAAAAAAAAAAAAAAGAATGATACATAATATTTGGAAATGTAACAATCTTACGTTTTTTCATGAAAACTGAATATATTTAATAGAATTTTATAATAATGTTTTTTTTTAATAACAAAAACTTAATTTTATTTTATATTAAATTTTAAGAAAACATATATGTATATATATATATATATATATACACAGATAGATAGATAGATAGATAGACAGATTAACTGAAATTAATTTAATAATAATAAATGATAATAAAGATAAGTATTTATTTTAATAAACACTTATTTTTATTTTATATTAAATAAAAAACAGATTTAGTTATTTATATATACATAGATAGACAGATAGATAGATAGACAGATGGATAGATACAGATTAATTTAAATTAATTTAAATGTAAAATTTGACAAAAAATTATATATAACTTAATAATAATAATACTGAGAAGTTTTTATTTTAATAGCAAAAGCCAATTTTTATTTTATATTAAATAAAAAAGTAATTATTTATTTATTTATTTATTTATATATACATAGATTAATTGAAATGAATTTAAATGTAAAATTTGACAAAATTAAAATGTAATTATATATATATATATATATATATATATATATATATATATAGACAGATAGATAGATAGATTGATAGATAGATACTATATACAATATGCATATATGTATTTCAAAATTTTAAACATTTAATGTCTCTGACTTTTCTTTTTTAATAATTTCTGAAGGATCATGTGACACTGAAGACTGGAGTAATGATGCTGAAAATACAGATTTGATCACAGGAATAAATTACATTTTAAAATATATTCAAATAGAAAGCATTTATTTTAAATAGTAAAAATATTTTGAAATTTTACTGTTTTTGCTGTACTTCGGATCAAATAAATGCAGGCTTGGTGAGCAAAAAAAAAAATTTTAAAAATACTAATGTTCAAAAACTTTGACTGGAAGTGTATTTTATTATTATTATTATTATTATTATTATTATTATTATTATTATTATTATTATTATTATGTTTATAGTAGTCAACATTTGAAGTGGATCAAAAAAGTTAATTAAAGTTGTCCTAAGACAAGAACAGGTATTGTTTTGATTTTAGGACAACTTTGATGAAAAGTTTTGACCCACTTGAAATGTTGACTACTGTATACATCTAAAGGGGTGTTTGCTTTGCTACATTTGGAGTAATGCCAAGCAACACCCAAAAATGACTGTAATGCACAACCATGTGTGGCATTTCACCTTTTTGAGTGGTGGCTGGAAGAAATCTGAATCTCTGGAGTTCCCATCAGTGCTGCTGGTCTCACTGGCTTGATCATTGGGAGCTTCCCTATACATCACACACACACAGAATATTAAATCTGTGACACATGCAAACACAAACACCCACACTCCTCTGTTCAGACACTCACGCCTTGCGTAGGCCGGCCGCCAGGACCATGGCACTGTGGTGGTTGAAGCGTTTGATTATAGCACAGTTGCTGTTCTCTCTCAGTGTTTTATTTGCTGGGTTTGAAGTAGTGGGAACTGTAGCTGTCCCGTAACCCTTCAGAGAGACACAGAGAGATCTAGTTTCACCGTATGATTTAATACGCAGAGGAAGTGTGATTGAGAGTTTAACATCCCTCACCTCATCTAATGTTTTATCCTCGAGTGACAGCAGATCCACCATGGGGTTTTTCACTCCCTGGGTCACCATTGACTTCAGGCCTGAAAAATGCGAAGAAACAAACTCCATCAGAATAGAAAGACACAAAAAGTTCATAAGATCTCAAAACATTAAATAAAGACTTCTTGAAGACTTAAATGCAGTACCTTTCTCGTCCTGTTTGGCACACTCTGAGAAGATGTCCTGCTGGCCCGTGTTGATCCGGTCTCTGTGAAAGTAATGAGACTGAAAGAACCGCGTCCAGAACTCTTTCTCCGTCATGTTGTGAGGAACATTCTCAGCGTATTTCTGCTTGACTGCAATCAGAGACAGAAAAGGGTTATATTCAATATTTTTATAGCATTTTATTTGTCCTTAAAGACTGCTTGTAATATTAGTCAGTGTTTCTAGCACAAAGCATACTAAGCTTTCATGACCTAAAACCATTATGACCTAAAACAGCCTACTATGCCTTTAAGACTACTATATGTAAATGACTGAAAATTCTAACATCATTACATGCATTTGTCAAGGAGAAGACAATACCAAAATTAGCAAAAAAAAAAAAAAATTGTATTATAATGTAAAATGTTATAATTATTATATAAAAGTCATATTCAATCATGATTTACTAAACCATAGAAATTATAGATATAATGTCATATACTGTATATATAAAAAGTCAAAATTATTGGATAATCATTTTGACTCAACATAAAATTAACCATAGAAAATATGAGATACAACGTCATAATTATGAGATAAAAATCAAAAATTATGGCATAAAAACAATGGGATAAAAAAAAAAATTGAGAACTGAGAAACTGAGAACAATCTTAATCACATATCCTACCTGTAGGATAAGTTCTGAAGATCGACTCGATGATGTCAGAGGTCAGATTGTAGCGCAGGCCATTGCAGCCATCTGTCTGCGGTCTAATGTCGGCCTGTAATCAGAGTAAAAACATGATCACGGGGTGAATTTACAATGTGAACGCTCTTATTAAACTGTCAGTTTACTGACACATTTGAACTCACCAGGAAGGCAGCAGAGATGCCCACTTCCTGTTTGTTGTTGTTGGAGAGAGAGTGTTCCACAGAATTCAGGCTCAGCCGATTGGCCCAGAACTCCTCAGCGCTGATCACCTGACTCACCACTAAGTCCTTATAGAGCTGAAACAGAACAGGGTCTTCCTGCAACATCCTGAAACAAAAAAAGCTTGAGGTCAGCTAATAACAATAAAGTTAGAATCAGGTGGACAATTTGACAACATTATAGTGAAACAGTTKAGGTTAAAAGCTTACATACACCTTGTAGAATCTGCAAAATGTTAATTATTTTACCAAAATAAGAGGGATCATACAAAATGCATGTTATTTTTTTATTTAGTACTGACTTGAATAAGATATTTCACATAAAAGATGTTTACATATAGTCCACAAGAGAAAATAATAGTTGAATTTATAAAAATGACCCCGTTCAAAAGTTTACATAAGCTTGATTCTTCACACTGTGTTGTTACATGAATGATCCACAGCTGTGTTTTTTTGAGTCATGAGTCCCTTGTTTGTCCTGAACAGTTAAACTGGCTGCTGTTCCTCAGAAAAATCCTTCAGGTCCCACAAATTCTTCGGTTTTCCAGCATTTTTGTGTATTTGAAACCTTTCCAACAATGACTGTATGATTTTGAGATCCATCTTTTCACACTGAGGACAACTGAGGGACTCATACGCAACTATTACAGAAGGTTCAAGCACTCACTGATGCTCCAGAAAGAAAAACGCTGTATTAAGAGCCGGGGGGTGAAAACTTTTGAACAGAATAAAGATGTGCACATTTGTCTTATTTTGCCTAAATATCATACTTTTTTTAATTTAGTACTGCCCTTCAGAAGCTACAGAAGATACTTACATGTTTCCCAGAATACAAAATTAGACAAATTTACCCTGATCTTTAAATTCAAAAAGTTTTCACCCCCTGTCTCTTAATGCATGGTTTTTCCATCTGGAGCATCAGTGAGCGTTTGAACCTTTTGTAATAGTTGCATATGAGTCCCTCAGTTGTCCTCAGTGTGAAAAGATGGATCACAAAATCATACAGTCATTGTTGGAAAGGGTTCAAATGCACAAAAATGCTGAAAAAACAAAGAATTTGTGGGACCTGAAGGATTTTTCTGAAGAACAGCAGGCAGTTCAACAGTTCAAGACAAACAAGGGACTCATGAACAACTATCACTAAACAAAAAAACACAGCTGTGGATGATTCAGGTAACAACACAGCATTAAGAATCAAGTGTATGTAAACTTTTTAAAGAGAGTTTAATTTTAATTTAATTTTTTCAACTACTATTTTCTCTTGTGGACTCTATGTAAATATCTTTTATGTGAAATATCTTATTTAGGTTAGTACTAAATAAAAAATAACATGCATTTTGTATGATCATTCTTATTTTGGTAAAATAATTAACATTTTGCAGATTCTGCAAGGCATATGTAAACTTTTGGCCTCAGAATTTACAGATGGCGAATGAGACGCAATGAAAATGTCACCTATTCTTCTCCTCCAGCTCTTTATTGGCTTTCTTCTTGAACTTGGGCAGGAGCTGCTGTAGGAGTTCTTTGGTGGCGTCTCTGTCCTTCAGTGCTGTGCTCTCATTGGCGAAATGAAAGGTGGTGCTTTCTCCTGTGTGCAGAACCAGCTGGAGCTGGATCTTCGCCTTCCCATCAGGACTGATCTTCTGACCTGCAAATGAGGAAAAAACAATACAAAGCTGAATTATCAGCATCATTACTCCAGTATTCAGTTTAACATGATTCTTTAGAAGTCATTCTAATATGCTGATCTGCTGCTCAGTAAACATTTACGATTATTATCAATGCTGAAAACAGAAACTCACAGCGGATGTCGGCATACAGGTGGCTGACTGTGAAGCGGTCCTTCCCTTCCGGACCCCAGGCGATCCGCTCGGCCATCAGGTACAAAGTCCCATCCTGCTTCCTCTGACGGACCCTCTTCACCACCAACAACACCTCCTCGGACAGAGACGCCATAGCTACAGATAGAAAAGAAAGAATCTGATTAATAATGCAGGACATTGAGATTGGAGATTTATCGATTGCTTATCATTTTAACATCCATTAGAAAGCCCTTCAGGGCTGTGAAGAAGGGTGCAGAGTTAACAGCTCTCAAAAAACATTCAAACATGCAGAAAAAATATATCAAATCAGAAGATCAGAATCAAAACAGATATCAAGTCATGTCCTTATCAGATATGACAGAAGATTCAGATCAGACTCAGAATTGAAATGCAGTTAGATTCGGATCAGATTAGATATGACAGATTCAGATTGAGATCAGATATTCTGAATCAGAACAGAAGAGATACTAAACCAGATATGATTCAGATCAGACTCAGATTATAGATTAAACTAGATTAGGATCAGATCAGATTCAGTTTCAATTTAAGACCTGAAGATAAATTAGATTCAGAATCAGGTCAGAACAGATATCAAATCAGATATGAGAATAGATTCCGATTAGATTCAGAACATAAATCGGATTAGGATCAGATCAGATTCATATTCAGATTTAGGATCTGACATTAAATTAGACTCAGAATCAGAACAGATATTAAATCAGATGAGAGAACAAACTCAGATTAGACTCAGAATTAGTTTAAGATCTGACAATAGATCATATTCTAAATCAGAACAGGAGATATTGAACCAGATATGATTCAGATCAGACTCAGAATCAGATTAGAACAGATATAAAAATCACATATGAGAACACATTCAGATCAGATTCATAATATAAATCAGATTAGGATAATCTCAGATCAGATTCACCATTAGTTTAAGATCTGATATTAAATCACATTCTGAATCAGAACAGAAGAGAAATTAAACCAGATATGATTCAGATCAGACTCAGAATCAGATTAGAACAGATATTAAATCAGAAATGAGAACACATTCAGATCAGATTCAGAATATAAATTAGATTAGTATAATCTCAGATCAGAATGACCATTAGTTTAAAATCTGATATTAAATCACATTCTGAATCAGAACAAAAGAGAAATTAAACCAGATGTGATTCAGATCAGACTCAGAATATAGATTAAATCAGATTAGGATCAAATCAGATTCAATTTAGAATCTGACATTAGATTAGAACAGATATTAAATCAGATATAAGAACATATTCAGATCAGACTTAGAATATAAATCGGATTAGGATCAGATCAGATTCATATTCAGATTTAGGATATGACATTAAATTAGATTCAGAATCAGATCAGAACAGATATTAAATCAGATATAAGAACCGATTCACATCAGACTTAGAATATAATTCAGATTAGGATCTGATCAGATCAGATTCAGAATTAGTTTAAGATCTGATATTAAATCACATTCTAAATCAGAACATAAGAGATATTAAACTAGATATGATTCAGATCAGACTCAGAATATAGATTAAATCAGATTAAGATCAGATTCAGATTTAATTTAGGACCTGATATTAAATGAGATTCAGAATCAGATCAGAACAGTTATTAAACCAGATATGAGAAGAGAAGATATTCAGATCAGACTTAGGATAAAATCAGATTAGGATCCGATCAGATCAGATTCAGAATTAGTTTAAGATCAGACCAGAAAAGAACATCCTGAATCAGAATAGAAGAGATATTAACCCAGATATAATTCAGATCAGACTCAGAATATAGATTAAATCATATTAGGATAAGATTCAGAATCAGTTTAAGATCTGATATTAGTCCATATTCTGAATCAGGACAGAACAGATATTAAAACAGACATGACAATAAATTCAGATCAGAGTTAAATTAACCGATATTAAACCAGATTCAGACCTGAATCTCCACTGGAGCTAACAGCACTAGCACACATCACCTATTCTTCCCAAAAACCTTTACTAAAGTCAACAACTAAGACTCATATTCAGCATACGTAAAAATACAGACCCTAAACTACTGGTTTTTAATGTCAGATGCATTTTAACATAACAAAACACATTTTAAACACATTTAAAGATGATGAATCTGAAATCTGCACCTGAAAGCTGAACTCACGCACACAGCCGGTGACTTTAATTAAAGTGCTTTATTTCAATACAATAACCCCTCACCTGGCGCTCCAAGGCTGCTGAAGCCGAAGCCTCAATATTGATCTTGTGGTAAGCGAAGTGAAATCAGTGTAAATGATAGTATTTGTGTTTTATTTACAATCGTTACGGACACCGTGAGTGACAGCAGCTCTCAGATCCGCCATAGAAACAGAGTGAAGCCAGAAACTCTGGCGCGCTTTCTCATAATGGCTGCAAAACGGATTCGATTTCAAAATTAAAGTTCTATAGCTGCTTAATAGATTCTGGTTTTATAATATAATATAATATAATATAATATAATATAATATAATATAATATAATACGTTCTGTATTCCAGTCATAAAATGTTTACTATAGATTGTATTTTATTTTTAAACGCAACATTACTTTTATTTTGACAGAAGACGGCGCTCAAGTTCCGACTTTAGACGTTCTTAATTGTTGCTGATGGAACTTACTTGCAACTTTTCACACATGAAAGCAAGTGACAGCTCTTTATGTGAACCTAGATTGGTCAATGAATTGGTTTGGTTTTGGTTTTAATGGCTTTGGTCAAATAAGGCCGGCAGATGTGAGTGATCAGGTAACCTGTAAAGTGAACACACCAGTTCTGATATCAGATGTGTGCAGATCGTGTAGAGTCAGAGGCAGCTGGAGCTCCAGAGCTGATGTGCATCATACAGACTGTAAGTAAACTATGAGTAACTAAATTATTTTTCTAAGTATGTACTTAGTTTTTCTACAATATTAGTCACATTTCTAATCTTGTGAATTTAAATGAATTTAAATTCACACACACACACACACACATATATAATTTTCTATATACATAAAATGTTTTTGCTCACATTATATATATTAACTATGATTAAAAACATAAATTAAGTAAAATAATAAAATAACTTAAAATCACATTTTATATATATATATATATATATATATATATATAATTTTTTTACTCTCATTGTGTATGTTATTATCTATGAGTAAAAAAAAAAAACTTAAATTCGCATTATACATATATATTTTATTTTCATAATATACATTTTTTGCTCATTATATATAATTAACTAATAAAATAAAATAATAATAAAATAACTTAAATTCATATATATATATATATATATATATTTCATATTTTCATATATGTAGTATAAAGTATATGTTTTACTTGTTATTGTTTTTCTATAATATTAGTCACAATTCTAATCTTACTATTTCGAATCTATGATATAATAATAAAATAAAATAACTTTCAGTTTAGTTTGTACAATATTAGTCACACTGGGTAGTTAATAAAATATTAAAAATAAAATATTAAAATTTACATAGCTTGTAAACTGAATAGTCACATTTACTGTAATAAAATAACTTAATAAAATAATAAAATCACTTAAATTGACATTATACGTATATATTTCATATATATATATATATATATATATATATATATATATATATAATTAACTATAATTTAAAAAAATAACAACTTTCAATTTACATAGTTTGTACAAAATTATTCACATTTACTGTAATAAAATAACTTAATTATATTAATTTATTATATTAACTTAATATATATATTATATTTTTTGCTTACATTATATATATAATAAACTGAGTAAAAAAAGTAACAAATTAATATTTAAAATCAATCTCTTTTCCTTTAAAATATGTTTTTATATTGTATAGTGAACTAACACAAAACATAATCTTACAAACAATTTACAATATAATAATATACATTTTTGCTTTTACAAACAACGTACACTTTATTTTACTATTTTTAATATATTTATTTATATATCGATTTTGTTTTGTGCATATCATTAACATTTTATTATTATCCTTTGTTCACATTATATATATCTGATTAGTTATTTTCTGTCTATAATCCAAGTAAATTTCCCTTTTCAGCTGGCAGTCATGTGTGTGTGTCAGGATTTGTGTCTGGTTCATCAGAAGAGGACTGCAGAAGCATTTTTCCAGAGAGTCAGGGCTGCACAGACGCTCTCATCAGTGAAAGATACCTGACGCTCAACTTCACAGACAGAGTGGAATGCTGGGAAATCCAGCACACACAAAAGAAGCTTGTGTGGAAGAGAGAGCAGGACCTCTCGGATAATACCGGTAATATACAGATGTGTTTTTTGTGCATACTCCTGATCATGTTGCATTATTTATGATATGATGCATTTATTCAGGACGTTCTGTTACGCTGCCGTTGGTGTCAGGTGGGTACGTCATGCCCAAACCTCCTTTTTTCCATCCTCTCTGCTCTAAACTCTGTGCCGTGAGCCTGGCGTTGGGCTCTGAACACGCTGTGCTGCTGACGTCGGACGGGACTGTGTATTCCTGGGGATCTGGAAGGTACACGAAACATTCCGGTGTTAATCCTTTAATTAAATATTGAGTAACACTTTACAATAAGGTTCCTTTTGTTACATTTGTTTTAACACATATACTATATATTACTATATTACATTTACAAAAATATTAGTTAACATAAACTAACAATTAAAATATTTCTAAAGCATTTATTAATTTTAGTTAATGTTAATTGCTATATTTAATAATACAATATTAAAATCAAAAGTTGAAAGAATATTTTATTATTATTTAATAGACCTGAGTTGGGATGAACTAACAATGAGATTTAGTTTCATTAAATGACATTTACTAAAATTAATAAATTTAAGTTATTGTTGACATTATTTTAAAATGTCACCAAAAATATTATATTAATTGTGGAACTAATCTGAATTTATGAATCAATAACAGGTCATATTTCAGATTATAAATAAGAAAATTAACATATTTAATTTTTTTTATAGCAGTCAAGCATATTTTATTGGAAATTCTCATTACTGTAACACTGTCAACTAAAACAATTAAAAATCATTTTTGGTTATTAAAAGTAAAACTGAAATAAAATAAATTGTAAAAGTAAAAAGCTTAAACTTAAAAAAATTAAACAGAAAATAAAAATGTTGGCATGGGAATTAACTGAAATAAAATATGTTTACATACTACAATTATGAAAATTGAAACTGAAATAAAAATGAATTAAACCGAAATATTTAATAAAAAAGGCAAAAGCACATAAAATTTACATTTGAATACTATAATTAATAAAACTGAAATAAAATAAATGAAAGCTAACTAGAAATATTTAATAAAAATGACAAAAGCACATAACAAAATTTACGTTTGAATACTACAATTACTAAAACTGAAATAAAATAAATTAAAGCCAACTAGAAATATTCAATAAAAATGACAAAAGCACATATCAAAATTAAAATAAAATAAATTAAAGCTTAAAAGAAATATTTAATAGAAATATAAATACACATTAAAACTACAAATTAAAATGAAAACTAAAAAGTATAAAAATAAAAGCTAATTAAAAAAATTAATAAATACTATAATAGTGTATAAAATAAAATCAATTAAAGCTAACCAGAAATATGTAATACAAATTTGAATACTACAATTACTAAAACTAAAATAAATAAAATTAAAGCTAACTAGCAATATTTAATGAAAATGGCAAAAACACATAACAAAATTTACATTTGAATATTAAAATTACTAAAAATGAAATAAAATAAAGGAACCTAGAAATAATTAATAAAAATGAATTAATGAATACTAAAAGCACTAAAACTGAAATAAAATAAATATAAATATTTAATAGAAATGGCAAACGCACATAAAAAAATTACTAAAATTACTACAAATTAAAATGAAAATTAAAAATATAAAAAGTAAAGCTAATTCAAATTATTAATAAACACTATGATAGTGTATAAATAAAATAAATTAAAATGAACTACAAATATTTAATAAAAATGACAAAAACACATAAATTTTGTTTAAATAATACAATTACTGAAACTGAAATAAAATAAATGAACGCTAACTAGAAATATTTAATAAAAATTACAAAAGCAATAACAAAATTACTAAAACTACTACAAATTAAAATGAAAACTTAAAATATAAAAATAAAGCTAATTCAGAATATGAATAAATGCTATAATACTGTATAAATAATACTAAAATAGCTATTCTAATTTGTCAAAAGCATCATTCATTTCTATAGGCGATAAACTTGCGCCTTTTGAAGAGTGTTTTTAAGCTGATGTTTTCTTTTGTCAGTCATGGTCAGCTGGGTCACAGCGCTCTGACATCACAGGAGGAGCCTCAGGTAGTGGAGGCTCTGTGGGGCATCTCAGTCAAAGCAGTGTCTGCTGGAAACTGGCACTCCGCTTCCATCAGCAGTAAGCCTTTTTATAAAAAATCCTGATCAAATGCAGACATTTGGTTGCTCATACTAATATACAGAGTGTTCATATGAAATATGTTTATTGTATTTAGCTGGTGGCGACCTGTATATGTGGGGATGGAATGAAAGCGGGCAGCTTGGTCTGCCATCTAGAGGCCTGGAGGAGGAAAAGCTCAGACGAAAAAGCTTTGGTAAAAGAAATATTACTACATATATACACTACCAGTCAAAAGTTTTTGAACAGTAAGATGTTTTTAAAGAAGTCTCTTCTGTGCACCAAGCCTGCATTTATTTGATCCAAAGTACAGCAAAAGCAGTAAAATTTTGAAATATTTTTACTATTTAAAATAACTGCTTTCTATTTGAATATATTTTAAAATATAATTTATTCCTGTGATTTCAAAGCTGATTTTTTAAGCATCATTACTCCGGTCACATGATCCTTCAGAAACCATTCTAATATTATTAATATTATTATGTTGAAAACAGGAAACACTGACCATGTAAATGAAGATGAAAAGAAGCAAGCGGATGTGTTTATTTCTATTCAAGCATTCCCTGCTTTAGTGGACATCCCTAATGTGTCAGAGATCAGCAAGGTCAGCTGTGGATCCCGTCATACAGCAGCCGTCACCGGTGAGATCCAGATTTGATCACTGGAGCATAAACTGGATTTAAGAATTAGCTAATTTGACATAAAAATTTATGAAATTAATTCTTATTTATTTGTAGGCACAGGGGATCTGTACACCTGGGGATGGGGTAAGAGTTTGCTTCATTTTCTAGGAATACAATCAATGGAAATAGTCTCTTATGCTCAGCAAGACTGCAAATTTACTCATCCTCAGGCCATCCAAGATGTAGATGAGTTTGTTTCTTAATCATATTTGGAGAAATGTAGCATTACATCACTTGATCACCAATGGATGCGAATGGGTGCCGTCAGAATAAGAGTCCAAACAGCTGATAAAAACATCACAATAATCCACACCACTCCAGTCCATTAGTTAACATCTTGTGAAGTGAAAAACTGCATGTTTGTAAGAAACAAATCCATCATTAAAATGTTTTAACTTTAAATGGTCAGTTCTGGCCAAAATATGACTCTGTAATCCATAATATCGCTTTCTTGTTTGAATGTACTCATTCTCAGGCCATCCAAGATGTATATGAGTTTGTTTCTTCGTCAGATGTGGAGAAATGTAGCATTACATCACTTGCTCACCAATGGATGTNAATGGGTGCCGTCAGAATGAGAGTCCAAACAGCTGATAAAAACATCACAATAATCCACACCACTCCAGTCAATCAATTGTAAATTGAAAAACTGTGTTTGTAGGAAACAAATCTGTCATTAAAAGGTTTAAACTTTAAACCGTTGCATATGGCCAAAGTGTGAGTCTATAATCTATAATAACACTTCCTCCAATGCTAAAGTCCATCTCCTATTGTCCTTTCACATCAAAATCCACCCACAGATTTGTTTACTTGTGGATTATTGTGTTTTTAACAGCTGTTTTGACTCTCATTCTGACGGCACCCATTCACATCCATTGGTAAACAAGTGATGTAATGCTACATTTCTCCAAATCTAATAAAGAAACAAACTCATCTACATTTTGGATGGCCTGAGGGTGAGTACATAGATTTTTGGGTGAACTATTCCATTAAATTTCTTTCTCTTAAAAAAAGCATGAATTCATACTTTTTAGCAGTAAGGTGTGTTCATTTTTATTTCAAATATGCTAAAAGTTGTCTTTTCTCCATCTGTGTTATATTATTAGGTCATTATGGACAGCTGGGACATGGCACTGAAAATAGCACAGATGAGCCAACACTGGTGGATTACTTCCCTAGCCATCGAATGTGCGTTAAAGATGTTGTTTGTGGGTTATGGACCACTTTTGTGTCAGCTGTGCTGAAAGAACAACCTCCGTCCTGACAGGAGCATAATATAAATACAGGGATGTCAAAGTTGCAGAATTAGATTTTATTAAATTAGGTACAAATATGTGATCCAAAATACAGGACAGAAAGTAGATTTATTTTAAGACAGTAAGTAAAAATGTTTTCAAAATGCAAACATATATAAATGGTAGAAATACTGAATAAGAATATACATTCATAATTAGGACATTATTTCAGATTAAAGGCACAGGTGAAAAATCCGGACCGGGAAGCAGCTTCCATGGGTGTGTAAACTTTACAAGACAATCTTGAATGAACTGCAAAAGAACATTCTCAGTCAATAATAAATAGATAAATATATATTATTTAATATATTATTATATTATATTAATATTTGCTGCTTAATTGGACTGAAGGCAGGAAAATACAATTGAGGTCAAAAGTTGAGGTTTTGCAGAATCTGCAAAATGTTAATTATTTTGTCAAAATAAGAGGGATCATACACAATGCATGTTATTGTTAGATCTGACCTGAATAAGATATTTCACATAAAAGATGTTTACATATAGTCCACAGAAGAAAATAATAGTTGAATTTATAAAAACAAACTCTTTCAAAGGCTTACATACGCTTGGTTCTTCACACTGTGTTGTTACCTGAATGATCCACAGATGTGTTTTTTTGTTTACTGATAGTTGTTCATGAGTCCCTTGTTTGTCCTGAACAGTTAAACTGCCTGCTGTTCTTCAGAAAAATCTTTGAGGTCCCACAAATTCTTAGGTTTTTCAGCATTTGAACTACTTTCCAACAATAACTGTATGATTTTGAGATCCATCTTTTCACACTAAGGGACTACTGAGGGACTCATATGCAACTATTACAGAAGGTTTAAATGCTCAGTGATGCTCCAGAAGAAAAAAAATATGCATTAAGAGCCAGGGGGTGAACACTTTTGAACAGAATGGAGATGTGTACATTTTTCTTATATTGCCTAAATATCATGTTTTTTTTTTTATTTAATACTGCCCTTAAGAAGCTACAGAAGATACTTACATGAATGCTCCTCAGAAGACAAAATCAAATAATTTTACCCTGATCTTCAAATAATTTTACCCCGCTCTTAATATAATAATTTTTATAAATTCAACTATTATTTTCTCGTGGACTATATGTAAACATCTTTTATGTGAAATATCTTATTCAGGTTAGTAGTAAATCAACAACAACGTGCATTTTGTATGAGCCCTATTAATTTGGTTAAATAGTTAACATTTTGCAGATTCTGAAAGGTATATGTAAACTAAAAAGCAAAATTCTGTCACCTGACAAAGTCTGGAGATCTGGAGATGACATGCTGAAATTCCGAGAGATTGACTGTACCGTCCTTATCAATGTCTGACTCCTCGAGGATCTGTACAATTACATGTGTTTACATTAGTAAAGTTCATCTGGAAGAAGTCTCTCATTGCTGCGATGTATATCCACCACACTCACATTGCTTATGAGCTGTCTCATCTCCTCTGCAGTCAGACGGGTGTCGTCCGTCTCGCCCGTAAGACAGTTCACCAGCTTCTCTAGGTCTCTAGAATCAAGGGTCCCGTCATCATCAAAGTCTGCAGGATAAGAAGAGTTTATATTGAGTGGTGTTTGCAAGTGCTATTGTGTGAAATGCCAATATTGCAATCCCTCTGTTACCAAAAATTCGGAACGCGTAGTGGGACTTGATTTCCAGGGTCGCCGAATCGCTGAAGGCACTCAAGAGGTCCAGGAAATCCTCAAAGCTCAAGCTGCCATCCTTCATGTCAGAGGTCGAGAAGACGTGACATATCCTTTTCCGGAAGGGGTTAGACTGTGACAGGCAACAAGTACACAGAATACATACAGTTGCTTAAAGAAAAAGAATCATCACAGTTTTTGACTGTTACTGCTATACAGACTTCATCTGTTACCTTTAGTTCAGGAAGTGTGAGGATCTTGTCCATGGACACCCTGGCGCCATACGGTCCATTTTCCCGGTCCTGGAGCTCAGAGAATATTTTGTGTGCCCTGAACAAACACAGTGGTGATGAGCCCCGAAAGTTTATAATGTAATGATTTTCAAACATTAAGTATTAGTTAATATAAACTTTCAGTAACTAAACTACTGTACACTTGTGTAGTTTAGCTATTGCCTTTCGAATCCAATGATTTGTGAACCACGCTTCGAAGTCCCGATCTAAACATATGGTTCGTGAATCATTTTTCAGTTAGGGACTAAAAATATCATTTGATTGAGATCGGAACTTCTGAGCAGGTTCATAAATCATTTCGCAAATTGAATGATTTGCGATCTGCGAACCAAAGTCCCGATTTGAAATGATGGCTTGCGAATCAGACTGGTTTTAGATCGGAACTTCGGAGCGGGTTTGTGAATCTTTTTCAGCACTGAACATCGGAGCAGATTTCATGAATTCAGGTTCATGAATCATTTGATTCACATCGGGACTTCTGAGCACTAGCAGGAATAATTTAATTTAGATCGTAACTTCGATCAGAACAGGTTGACGAATCATTTGATTTAGACCAGAACTTTGTGTATTCCGAATCATTTGATTCAGATCGGAATTTCAAAGCATGGATCACGAATCATTGATTCAGATTAGAACTTCAGAGTGGGTTTGTAACCAAAACTTTGAAATGGATTTGTGAATCATATCATGAACTGAATGATTCACAAAACCATGCTCCAAAGTCCTGATTTGAAATTATCAGATCAGGACTACGGATAACATTGCATTTAGATCGGAACTTTGGAAGTTCATGAATCATTTCACAAATTGCATGATTTGAGATCTGTGAACCGAAGTCGAGATTTGAAATGATGGCTCAAAACTTTTGATTCAGAATGGAACTTCAGAGCGCAGAACGCGAATCGTTCGATTTAGATTGGTATTTCGGAGCGCAGATTGCGAATTATTTAATTTAGATCGGAACTTTGGACATCACAAATCATTTTGATTTATATCGAGACTTGGGAGTGCTTATAATGAATAATTTTATTCAGATCAGGACTTTAAAGCACGTATTGCAAATCATTTAATTTAGATTTGAACTTTGCTCGGAGCAGGTTTGTGAATCATTTTGCGAATTAAATAATTCACGACTCGCACACTGAAGCCCCGAAATGAAATGATGGCTCCCAGATTTTTTTAATCAAATCAGAACTTCAGAGCGTTAGATTGGAACTTCAATCAGTGTGGGTTTGTGAATGATTTGATTAGATCAGAACTTTGCGTATCGCAAATTATTTGATTCAGACTGGGACCTGGAAGCACATATCGCAAATCATTTAATTTAGATTGGAATTTCTGAGCGCAGATTGTGAATCATTTAATTTAGATCAAAACTTTGATCAGAGCGGGTTTGCGAATCATTTGATTTAGATCAGAACTGTGCGCATCACAAATCATTTAATTTATATCAGGACTATATTGTGAATCATTTAATTCAGATCAGGCATTTGGAGCACGTATTGCAAATCATTTAATTTAGATCTGAACTTCGATCGGAATGATTCGCAATTTGCGCACTGAATCCCCAAACTGAAATGATGGCTCACAAATCTTTTGAATCAGATCGGAACTTCAGAGTATGAATTGTGAATCACTGATTTAGATCAGAACTTCAGAGCGGGTTTGTGGTCCAAATTTTGGAATGGACTCACAAATCATTTCGCGAATTAAATGATTCGCGAACCACGCTCCAAAGTCGATCTGAAATTATGGTTCGCGCATCATTATTCATATCAGGACTATGGATATCATTTGATTTAGATCGGTACTTTGGAGCAGGTTCGTGAATCATTTTGTGAATTGAAATGACGGCTTGTGAAACTTTTGATTCAGATCAAAACTTTGGAGCGCAGATTGCGAATTACTTAATTTAGATCGAAACTTCAAGTGGAGCAGGTTCATGAATCAATTGATTTAGATCAGAACTTTGCATATTATGAATCATTTGATTTAGATAGCAACTTTGATGAGAATTTAATTAAATGATTCACAAACCGCACTCCAAAGTCCTGATCTGAAATTATGGTTCACAAATTATTATTTAGATCTGGAATTTGGAGCCCAGATGGTGAATTATTTGATTTAGATCAGAACTTCGATCAGAGCGGGTTCACAAATCATTTCGCGAACGGAATGATTCTGAAGCCCTGATTTGAAATGATGGCTTTCGAATCTTTTGATTCAGATCGAAACTTCAGAGCACAGATCATGAATCACTGATTTAGATCGGAACTACAGAGCGTTTATGATTGGAAATTTGGATAGATTCACAAATCATCAAAATCATCACAATCATGAACTGAATGATTCGTGAACCGCACTCCAAATTCCTGATCTGAAATTATGCTTCACAAATCATTATTCAGATCGGGAATTTGGAGCCTAGATTGTGAATCATTTGATTTAGATCAGAACTTTGTGTATTGTGAATCATTTAATCCAGATCAGGACTTCGAAGTGCATATTGCGAATTATTTGTTTTAGATCTAAACTTTTTTTTTGTATAATCAGTTTTACTACAAATACCATGGTCAACCTATGGTTAGTGTAGCAAAACCATGGTTAATTTGTGGTTACCATGGTTTAACTGCAACCATGTTTGTTGTTGTTGTTATTGTTTTCATCTTAAGAAGACACACAGGATTAATATAGAGATGTAGTTTGTTAATGAAAAACGAAATTTATAAATACATTAATGCTAAATAGAAATATTACAACTACATTATATATATATATATATATATATATATATATATAATAAATTCGTAATAAAAATATATAATAGCGAATTCAAAATATTTACAAATACTACAACAATATTTAAATGACTTTACTTACAGTAAGATTTCTTGCTTTGTCAGAAATGTCAGCTCCTGTGTAACGTTAAGCAAAAATGAACAATTATAAACAAATAAAAGCAGCTCCTCGCAATATGGAATAAGGAAATAAAGTGTTAATAAATATATAAATTAATAAATATATGTTCTTATTTACATATCTATTTATCTATCTGTATATCTATCTGTGTGTCTGTCTTACCTGATACTCTGACAGAAGATCTTTCGGTAACTTGCTCGATGTTCCCCCCATTACCTCTTGCTTTTGTTCTTCACGACTAGTACTTTAACTTTCAACTATAAAATAGCCGATTAATGTTATTGTTGTTTCATAAAAACCAAGATAAGTGCCAAAAAGTTTGCTGTTTTTAGCCAACAGGCTAAACAAACTTTGGTCGAAGGCACTGCGCTTCCGCTTCCTGGATGACACGTCAGTTACTATGGGAACAAATTTTCACTGTGCGAAGTCCACAATGGGGAATTTTTATTTAATAACTTCCTTCCAGTTTGAGCTGGGGATTAAATTAGTTAGTTAGTTAGTTAGTTATACAAAGAAATAACGTTTAGTTATATATATATATATATATATATATATATATATATATATATATATATATAAACATTCACATCTGCATATTCAATAGCGAAATAAAGCAACTGTGTTTTATTTGAACTGAACATTTGCACTCGTTTGCTGTTTTTACGTGTTATTATAAAAGGAAGACAATAGTACTGATATGTGTGTTTAATATAACTTCCTGGAGCATCTTTACTCATTGTTATTGCAATTTGCTTATTATTTCGGAAGGTTGCATCAAATCACAAAAAAAAACGTATTTTTTAAAAATAAGTAAAGTTTATTTACAATTTATTTATTTGAATGTATACACATGGGAGTAGGAACATATAAGTTAGCCGAAGTTTTTAAAACACGTGTAAAGTTCAGTTGAATGATAAGGTTTACCCTCTTTAACTTAATGTTGTCATGCTGTTTTGTCTTCATCTGCGACTCCCATTTGCTCTTTTTACACTGACTATCACTCTATACAGACAATCACACTGATACAACAATAATTTCTGAAACATGTATTACATTTAACATTCACTTAAATGGTATGAGATGACTGGATGCTTTCAACTGATTTCCAATTATTCTGTCACCAACTAAACTGCAGTGGTCAAACGATTTAAAATATAAAGAATTAAGCTACAAACTCGATCATAAACCACAATGTTTCCATCTGACATGTTTTTGAGGTGCAGCTTGTCATTTCAATGGAGTGAGGAATCAGGATATCGGAGCAAGTTCGCCAATCATTTGATTTAGATCAGAACTAATTGCGAATCATTTCATTCGGATCCAGTCTTCGGAGCGCGTCGCAAATCATTTGACTTACATTGGAATTTAGGGGTTCGCGAATCATTTTGCAAATGTAATCTTTTGATTCAGATAGAGACTTCGAAGCAGATTCGCGAATCATTTCGGAACTTCGCGTATCACGACTCATTTGTTTTGGATAGGAATTTCGGAGCGGATT